>JAZHYW010055226.1:0-35587 GCA_037355805.1 Ixodes ricinus | reverse complement strand
CCTGGGAGCGCCGCGTCTTTTATTTATTCTTCCAATTTAGATTTCTGGTAATTTCGAGAACCGTGTTGCTCGTTCTAGGTTAGAATGTTCTGCGCGCCGAATGTTCCAGGCCGAATGTTCCAGAAGCCCACGCGTGCACAAAAGGGGCTCCGCGTAACCAGCCGGACTCAGTCTCGCCTCAAGCGTTCGACTCCTGCTGCTACGCCGACTTCGACGCCCGCGACGCTCTGTTGTTATCTTCTGTTTCCTTCTTTGTTTTTGGGCACAAGTTCGCCCCCATTAAACGTTTCAGTTTCCTCAGTTATTTCTTGTTTGTCACCTCGTCATTCGTGACATTTTGGTGGAGGTGCGGGGTACCGCATGCCCCTGCCGCGTACCCCTCCGAGGGCCCGCAGTGCAAGTCCGACGCCAAGCCCACGAAGAACCAACGAAGGCACTACCGAGATCCGGTTCAGTCGTCGCACCCAAGGCCTACAGCCGGAATTCGGACTTCTGCCGCCCAGGACCAAGCAGCCAACGAGGCCGACGATGGCCGACCAGTCGCCGACCCCGCCGCTCCTGCCGTCGTCTACCTGCCCGCCGCTCCCCGTACGCCGACTCCCTTCCACGGCGAGATCCACGAGGATGTCGAAGACTGGATCAAGCACTACGAGCGTGTGGCGCGCCACAACGGATGGACTGCGGAGCAGTGCCTCCAGAACCTCTACTTTTCGCTGGAGGGTACTGCGAGGCATTGGTTCGAGAATCACGAGGCTTCGCTTACGTCGTGGGACATCTGTGTGGCCGAGTTGCAGCGGACGTTCGCCACCCTACACCGACGGGAGAAGGCAGAAGATCTCCTCCGAATTCGAACGCAGGGCCCCGACGAAAGCGTCACAAGCTTCGTAGAAGATGTCCTCCGCCTGAGCGCCCGTGCCGACCCACGAGCCACAGACGACAAGAAGCTGCGGGTCCTCATGCGCGGGGTGAGAGACGACATCTTTGGAGGCCTCGTGCGCAACCCGCCGGGCACCGTCGAAGCCTTCGTCACCGAGGCGACAAACATCGAGCGCGCCCTCCAAGCGCGCGCTTCCCACTACCAGCGACATCCAAGTGTCGCTGCAACCACGCTGCTTGGCGGCGAGAACGCTCCTGGTACGGACATCCGCGAAATTATCCGGGAGGTCGTCCGGGAGGAACTCCGCCAGTTGCTGCCAGCCGCAAGTCGTCCAGCGACACTCTCCATCGCCGAGGCTGTGCGCGAGGAAGTACAACGGGCGGTCCACCCTGAAGTTCCCATCAACACGGTGACACCGGAGGAACCGACGTTAAGCTACGCCGCAATGGTCCGCCGAGCACCACCAGCCCCGCGTCCGTACATGGCGCCTCCCCGACGTGTGCCTCCAGAGCCGCAGCATCCCCGACGCCAGGAAGATCGGGCGCACGTTCGTCCAGAACAAGTTGCGCCAAGGAAGACCGACGTGTGGAGGACGGCCGACCGACGCCCGTTGTGCTACCACTGCGGGGAAGCCGACCATATCTACCGACGATGCCCTTACCGCCAGCTGGGCCTACGAGGGTTTGCACCCAACGACCCTCGACCACGTCTCGGAGAGCGACCTCGGGACATCGAGAACTACCTCCGCCGCTCTTCATCTCCTGAGTCGACTCCCCGAGGATTCCGCTCACCGTCTCCCCGACGCTCGCCATCGCCCTTCCGTCGATCTCGCCGAGACAGCCTGTCACCTATCGCCTCCCGTCGGGAAAACTAGGCGCGGCAATGCCGGGAGGTGGTGTTGCCGAAGACGAACGATGCCAAGATCCTCCAAGATCGTCGGAGCACTCCCACTCTAACGCCGCAACGCCCCGAAACGACGTTTCTGCAAGAGTGTCGAATAACCTCAACGTTATCATCGACGGCCACGACGCGACAGCACTCGTCGACACCGGAGCAGACTACTCCGTTTTGAGTGGGAGACTCTCTCGCCGCCTTCGGAAAGTTACGACGTCGTGGGACGGACCGCAGATACGAACCGCCGGCGGACATCTCATCACACCTGTCGGCAGGTGCACTGCGCGCGTTGAGATCCACGGCGAAACCTGCCCTGTGAAGTTCGTCATTCTGCAAGACTGTTCGAGGGACGTCATTCTCGGAATGGACTTCTTGTGCGAATACGGCGCCATCATCGACCTTGCGGAGAACAAGCTGACGCTTCGGAAACCTGTCCCATCGGCAGAAAATCCCAAAGCGACGTTAGCTGCAGTGCGAGTCCTTGCCAGCCATGTAAACCTGCCGCCGCTGTCGAGTGTCTTTGTACCCGTCGGGACCGAAGAAGCCACCTGCGGTGTAGCACTGTTGGAAGGAAGCGTCCAACTTCTCGTTGGACGAGGGATTGGCATTGCAAGAGGCGTAATCGAGATCCAGGACGGGTGTACCGTAGCCCTTGTCACCAACTTCCGGCAAGAGTCGCAGCACCTTACAAAGGGTACAGCTGTGGGCTTCGTCGAGGAAATTCCGGACTCAGCCGCGATCGCCGTGATCTCAGAAGACGCCTCTCCGACGCAGCACAAGAGAACCACGCCGTCAGAGCTCGACATCGACCCGTCCCTCCCAGCCCCACAACGACGACAACTCAGTGACCTTCTCGCCGAGTTCAGTGAGTGCTTCTCCACGTCGTCGAAGGTGCGCCAAACGACGGTTGCGAAACATCGAATAATCACTGATGACGACGCTCTCCCTGTGCATCGGCCACCGTACCGAGTCTCCGTGAAAGAAAGGGAAGTTATCCAGAAGCAAGTTCAGGAAATGCTTGATGACGACATCGTCCAGCCCTCAAACAGTCCGTGGGCTTCCCCAGTAGTCCTAGTGAAGAAAAAGACGGAACCCTGAGGTTCTGCGTGGACTACCGCCGGCTGAATGCAGTAACAAAGAAGGACGTCTATCCGCTGCCCCGCATCGACGACACCCTGGACCGGCTGCGCCATGCCCGATACTTTTCGTCGATGGACTTGAAGAGCGGGTACTGGCAGATTGAGGTCGACGAACGAGATCGTGAGAAGACGGCCTTCGTCACACCGGACGGACTGTATGAATTTAAAGTGATGCCGTTCGGGCTGTGCACAGCGCCGGCAACCTTCCAGCGTGTTATGGACACCGTCCTTTCCGGCTTGAAATGGCAGAGCTGTCTCGTCTACCTCGACGACGTTGTCGTGTTCGCAACCGAATTCGACGAGCACCTCAGACGACTGCGAGCCGTGCTACGGGCCTTCAAATCTGCTGGGCTGACACTCAAGCCTTCGAAGTGCCGGTTCGCCTATGGAGAGCTGAAATTCTTGGGCCACGTCGTGAGTGCTCAGGGTGTAAGCCCTGATCCTGCAAAGACGTCCGCTGTCGCCGAATTCCCCAAGCCATCGGACAAGAAGGCCGTCCGTAGATTCCTTGGGCTGTGCGCCTACTACAGACGTTTCGTGCGTGACTTTGCACAGATTTCTTCACCGCTGACGCATCTGACGAAGGACGACGTGCAGTTCCAGTGGGGAGAAGAGCAAGAACAAGCGTTCGACGAACTCAAGCGAAGGCTGCAGTCGCCCCCTATCCTCGGACATTTTGATCAGTCGGCGGAGACAGAAATACACACGGACGCCAGCAATACCGGTCTCGGTGCGGTGCTCGTTCAGCGACAAGAAGGGGCAGAGAGAGTAATTGCTTACGCAAGCCGGGCGCTGTCTAAGGCAGAACAAAATTATTCAACGACCGACAAAGAATGCCTTGCTGTCGTCTGGGCGATAACCAAGTTCCGTCCGTACTTGTACGGTATCCCGTTCCGCGTGGTCACAGACCACCACGCCCTCTGCTGGCTCGCAAACCTCAAGGACCCGTCAGGACGCCTCGCTCGCTGGAGTCTGCGACTGCAAGAATTCGACGTAACCATTGTGCACAAGTCTGGCCGCAAGCATAATGACGCCGACTGCTTGTCTAGGGCCCCAGTCGAATCTCCTCCTGACAGCACCGACGACGACGATGACGCTCGTTTTCTCGGAGCAGTTACAGATACCGACATGGGAGCACTTCAACGAGACGACCCGGAGCTTCGCGCCGTGATCGACCACCTCGAAGGTCAAGGAAGTTCCGTTCCGCGAGTCCTGGCCCGAGACTTGTCAAGCTTCGTTCTGCGGCGAGGTGTGCTCTTCAAGAAGAACTTCGGAACCAGCAACCCTGCCTGGCTGCTGGTTGTGCCTGCCAGCCTGCGAGAAGAAATCTTTCAAGCATGCCACGACGACCCGACGGCTGGACACCTTGGCTACAGCAGGACGCTCGCCCGGATTCGTGACAAGTACTACTGGCCAAGACTCCCGAAAACCGTCCATCTGTACACACGGTCGTGCCATGAGTGCCAACGACGTAAGAAGCCTCCGACAAAGCCAGCAGGACTCTTGCAGCCGATATCTGCCCCGACTACGCCCTTCCAGCAGGTCGGAATGGATTTGCTTGGGCCGTTCCCAACATCGACGCAAGGGAACCGGTGGATTATCGTCGCGACCGATTATCTTACACGATACGCCGAGACGAAAGCCCTTCCATCGGGAACAGCGGTGGAAGTCGCCAAGTTTTTCGTCGAGTCCATTCTCCTTCGACACGGCGCACCTGAAGTGCTGATCACAGATCGAGGGTCATCTTTCCTGGCACAGCTGACTCAAGAGGTACTTCGGCTCAGTCACACCAGCCATCGACGAACCACCGCTTATCACCCGCAGACCAACGGGCTAACAGAGCGGCTCAATAAGACCATCGCCGACATGATCTCCATGTACGTCGACGTGGAGCACAAGACGTGGGACGAGGTGTTGCCGTACGTTACATTTGCGTACAACACAGCGGTACAAGAAACCACAGGAATGACGCCGTTCCAACTGGTACATGGCCGGACGGTTACCACAATGCTGGACGCCATGCTGCCTCACGTGCCAACCGACGATGGCAACGACGACGCTCAACTGATCTCTCAACGCGCGGAGGAAGCTCGTCAACTGGCAAGAATCAAGATTCAAGAGCAACAGCGAGTCGACGCACGCCGGTATAACCTTCGTCGCAGGGACGTCCACTTCCAACCCGGGGACCGGGTATGGGTGTGGACACCGATTCGGCGCCGCGGTCTCAGCGAGAAGCTTCTCAAGCGCTATTTCGGACCCTACAAAATCATCCGACGCCTCGGCGATCTGAACTACGAAGTTCTACCCGACGGAACGCGCCCATCTGCAAGACGCCAGCCACGACCCGAGGTGGTGCACGTCGTCCGGCTCAAGCCGTATTACGAACGATAGAACTTTGGACTCTCGTCAAAGAGTGAACTGGGAACCGTGAACTGGGAACTGTGGCTCGCGACTCTGCTATCTTTTTGTTGTGTATTTGTGTTTTACCTGTGTGCTGCATCGGGACGATGCACTTTTTAAAGGGGGAATAATGCCGCGAGCGCAGCTGACTAAGTAGGCAGCGCGCTCGTGGACAGCCTAGACAGCGTTATCGCGCGTGCCTTCCACGCAGAAAGCCCAGGGTTCGATCCCTGGGAGCGCCGCGTCTTTTATTTATTCTTCCAATTTAGATTTCTGGTAATTTCGAGAACCGTGTTGCTCGTTCTAGGTTAGAATGTTCTGCGCGCCGAATGTTCCAGGCCGAATGTTCCAGAAGCCCACGCGTGCACAAAGGGGCTCCGCGTAACCAGCCGGACTCAGTCTCGCCTCAAGCGTTCGACTCTGCTGCTACGCCGACTTCGACGCCCGCGACGCTCTGTTGTTATCTTCTGTTTCCTTTTTGTTTTTGGGCACAAGTTCGCCCCCATTAAACGTTTCAGTTTCCTCAGTTATTCCTTGTTTGTCACCTCGTCATTCGTGACAATATGCACACATTTAATTCAAATTAGAAATTTTTAAAAGAAAATAGAAAAAAACCTAATTTTTTAGAGTAAAGAAAGATTATTAGAGCATTTTACACGAATTCAAGCAAGGGAGACATAACAAAGGTCTTATCAGCACTGCAACCACAATAGCCGCGCTGGCCGAGCGAGGGCTTCCTCGACGTGCCGTGATCGTTATTAGCGTCAGCTCTGGCCCCCATCATACGGCTTCCTAATATGTTTGCTGCAGACTTGTGCCTATCTCAAATACTCTACTCAACATACTGTATTTCAAATAATTTTGAAGTGTCTTGGTATTTTGCAAAGACTTTGATCGAGAGTATTTGATACTGTAATTTAATTACATTCCTTACTATCTTGTGATCATTACCTCAAATACATTTTTGACATTCTTCCATTTTTTTTAGTTTTTCGGCATAAAGTGGAGCGGGCGTGGCGCGAGCAAACGTGAACATTCTTTCGAGCAACTAAATCCTGCTGCTAGCTCCGATCAGCAACGGTGACTTTAGATTGAGCTCGTGAAAGCATCGCTTTCGTCAAGAATGTGACTCATATATTTCACACCAAAGTTCGTACAATGAAGGTTTTCGACTCGTCTTCCCAAAGACGACATTTGTTTCTAAGAGTTTCCCAAAAACATTCTCAAACAAAAGGGGTGGTTTTACGGAAGATAGGACTGCCATACTGAGGTGCAACGCCGAATGGGAAACGACGCATGACAATAATGCAGACTTCAGTGTCAAGAAAATAACAAATAGAAGAAAAGCAAAAATGCAGACAAAAATAAGTCTCTTTTTTTGCATGTTGTATATTTAATTTCGCTACGGCAAAAAATTCAAGGTTTTTTATTTCTTTGTTTCTATTCTTTTTGTTGCCAGTCCGTCACTTATTGCTCTTGGGAACACCGTCTGTAAGCGAACGTTGATAAGCAGAGAACAGGACAGGAAACGAACTACGGGCGGGATGACCTCTCAAAATGCCAACAAAGCGTCCCCCAACGTAGAGTGCCTTTCTGAAGACAACCTACCTGAAGAAGGTGCAACTGTGCCGTGGCTATTATGTGGGCTCTTTTTGTTATACATTCACTCATTTCCGTACCTCGAGTTCGTTTATAGTGAACTCCCATATGGGGAATATCGATTGTAGTTAAACGGTGCGAAGGTACGCCGCAGAACCTGATATTCAGCGATGTCAATATTCGCAACTTTCAGCGATGGTGGTACCGCGGTGTCAGAATCGCGCTCCCGAGCAACTGGATGATCGGCTTCACAAAAAAGGTGATCGCCTACACCATTCTGGCGGGAAGAAATAAATTAAGGCTCTAATATTGCTCATATAAAGCAAAGCTAGAATTAATGACTGCTGTTCTACGACGATCACATACATGACAGCCATATTGGTAGGCACCAGCGTGCCCCCTACAGGTCGTGAAAGTTACGAACAGCTAAAGCGACCTCTTTTTTGTTGTCCCAGAATCGTTTTGTGACATGTGTCAGTGATATCCTGCTCCGTATAGTTCGATTGCAAAAAATAGCCCTACGATGTTCTTTTTTTCTTTCCGTTTTGTGTTGTTGAGTGATAATAAACCATTCTGGTAAACCAAATTTGGGAAACTTTATAATTGTGCTTGTCACTAACGTCGATACAAATTAAGCAATGCGGAAGTATCTTCAAAAGTAATTGAGTTACATTTCTAAATATTTGTACTCTATCAAGATACCTTAGAGTGAAAGTAATAGAGTAGTATTTTAATTAATTATGGAGCAGGTATTTAGTAACTCAACTTAAACACTTTTATCGAGTATTTTGTCCAACACTAATTTGCTGCTGTGATACGTTCTATAGATACCTCCCCAATCTTCCTCAATAGTAAGTACTTCGCTGGCGCTGGCCATCGGCGGCAATGTCGGGGGACGCCGCCAGTTTTAACCGTTGTTGGGGCGAACCCCCATGCGTGTACTGAGGTAAGACAGCTTTGTTGAACTCAATGATTGTTAGCTCCTCAATACCAGTTGGCGCCGCTCTATAACTCCGGCGGATAGCGATTGAGTCAACTGTCGTTGGTTTAATGACAGATAAGAGCGCTCGTGTAGCAAGGGTACATGGCGGTGCCAACTGTCAATGTGCCGCTAACAATCATTGAGTTCAACTGTGCTGTCCTACCTCAGTTAACTGATAGGGGTTCGCAAATTAGAGCGAAAGATGGCGGCGTCCGCCGCATTCCCGCCGATCGCCAGCTAACGGAAGATTGGGAGGAGGTATACGTATCCAGCCAATATTGTAGGACGAGGCGTGATTCGGGGCCAAAGTTGCCACTAAGACGGTCATGGCAGGTCACGGTAGTCCACGCTCGGTGACCGCTGCCATTGTCATGTCGATGCGGATAAGACCATAGAGTAGTTACATAGTGCAACGTAAAGTATGGCCACTCCCATAAGCCCCAGCGGCTCCCAGGACTGTCGGAGCACGTAGCGGCTGTTGTCAAGTTGGTCTCGGCTTGCTGTTTAGGCGCTTCCGTTCACTCCATGGCGAAAGACATCAATGACTGCTATGTAAATCGGTTAATAAATATATTATTGATTCCGTTCGTATCAGGCGATAGATTGAGCCACTTACCCAAGCAGCACGTTGTGAATGGGCCATCGCTGGCAAGTGCACTATGGCCAACCAGATTTTCGATGGCCCAAGCTTGGACGATGTGCTTGTCAATAGCAGTGTTTTGGTCCTTGCCTGGTGTCTAGCCATTTACTTTAAGCCAGTCGCTGGCTATTCACATAAGGGCATTCACTGGCCATTCACTTGTGGCAAGTCACTGGCCATTCACTTTTGACCAGCCACTTGTCATTAAAATTGGGCCAGCCACTGGCCAGCCACTTCCGGCCAGCCAGTGGCCATTCACTTTTGACCACCCCCTGACCATTCACGTTTGGCGAGCCACTGACCACGGACTTTCGGCCAGTCTGTTGCCGAAGGTGGCTGTAGTTATACACTTTAAATAAAATTTATCACAGACTGCCAGGAAATTTTTGTGTTCCCCAGAAGACTGTCCGAAAATTCGGGAGGTCAAGTTTGAGAGCTTAACCCCAGAAACGTTTACATATTAATGACAAGCGAAGCTGATGTAAGGTTTCTCAATATTTATTTGACGGTTTCAAATAAGGAAACCAACGCCAATGTCAACTTTGGGACATAGGATGTTCCTCAGTGATTTTTGGCGTTAGTTTTCGAAAGGATATGTCATCGGTTTAGTGGTCGGGAACTAAAAGCATTTCATACTTAAAATCATACTCATATCAGTGCCGCTTTTATTGTTCTCTGACTTAATCAGTTCAGCTTTTATGTGAAGGAGGGAACCATACCGACGGCACCCTGCGTTGCCTTTTCAGGATACAACATGGAGGCAGTGAAAAGCATGAACCTTTACGTTGATATAGTTCGGCTTTTTGAAGTGTGTGATGCGGATGAGGGCTTGACTGCGGTCATGGCGCCCTACTGACGTTTTTACTTGGCTCATGTCCAGAAGACATAGCATACGAGCTGCCTTCTTGAGAGGCTTTGTCTTATTTTAACCTGCTCGCAGCTATGGCCAGTTGCGATCAAGAAGACACTTGTAGCCTTATTGCTGATCACATAGGGCCATCGCCGAAGTCTGGTGTAACTCCTGCATGATAGTTTCAATTTTCGAAATCACTAATGGCTTTGTTGTTTTTTTCTTGAGATTCCGGCTGCAAGTTGTGTGGCTAACATATCTAAGTACAGTCGCCGGCCATATGAGCTCCCCCAGCCGAACGCCGACCGGATCAGCGAAAATCCCACACGCAACGCGTCGAGCGTTGCCGCGTTTTGGGAGCAGGGCCATTGGGACCAAACCATTCCGTTATCAAAGGGGTGGACGCATAGCTTTTATCGGGATTCCAGCCTTTAGAAGTGTGAATCACAAAAACATGGCCGATTAGAATTGCCGTCTTCGGGTGTTGGCCCCAAGTGTTCGGAGATGATGTTATAACTGCTGATAAACTGGAGTTTGCTTTAGGCGTAGATAAAGCAGCAGTGTTCGATCGATGGTTACAAATGTAAAATCCTATGTTTGATATGATATTAGGCATGACAACAATGATAACTCGGCAAGCGAGAAGTGACCGACCAGGAAGCCATCTGCAAAGTCATCGTGTAGAGAATTACCCTTGGCGAAGCCACACGCTACTGAGCGCAGAACAATAGAGTCTCCTCAGTAAAACGCGTTCATGAAAACGACCTGAATCTTTATTCTGCTTCGACTCAAATCTTTTTTTTTATCTATAGGATATCCTTATAGATTAAATAAATTATTTCAAAATCGCTTGTCATTTCTAGCCTAGGTTTAAGAAAGATTGTAAGAAAGGGGTTTGTGCGTACGATTACTCTTCGGGTAGGAAATATTTAAAATGACAAACCGGTTTTGCAAAGAAACAAAGTAGCATATAACACGTCAGAGATATTATCCCGTAGTGAAAAATACACCAGGCCGAGGGCTGGTGTGACTTGATGTTACACCAGACTTTTATACAGATGTAATTTGGGACATTTCCTGGTGTCGGGTGACACCAGAAATCTGGTGTGTTGGTGTGACACCAGAAATCTGGTGTTCTGATGTGACACCAGTAATATGGTGTGCTGGTGGGACATCAGGTTTTGTTGTAGTGTGGTACCAGAGCACCTGTTGACTGGGTGTTGCTTTACTCACAAAAAAGGGTACAATGATAAGTTTCACAACAACGCTGCTGTCATATTACTTTATTAAAAAATAAAAAAGCACAACAGTAAACCTTCGGAAGCTTTACTGTTGTAGGGAGTTGGCCGCGACCAACTGGGGTTTGTCCGGAGCCACTGCCCTGCGTCGAAGAACCGGACGCCCTGTCGTTCTGCAATTCTTGGCCTTTCAGCTTGCGGTTGACTCGTGTCTTAGTTACGCTGATCCGTTCCGCGTACCCCTCCGCGCCAGAAATCTCCTCTTCTAAGGCATCACATTCGACAGATGGCTCGATTTCCTTGTCCAGCTCTTTCAGGGAAGCTTCCTTAAGTAGAAGAATATCAAATGTTTCTTCGAGCTCACCGATGTCGGTTGGATCCGTGGCCAGCAGGACGCCAATCTCGTTGATGATCTTTGTTGTGGCGGCTCGCAGGGTATTCCTCTTTCGCTTCAGGCGGTCGACGCCCTCCTCACTCGTAGTAGGCATGATCTGGCCGTTAATTCCCGGTTTTCGGCACCAAAAACTGTAATAATTACTAGCTTTCTCTGTTGTTTTGCTACCAAACCAAGCTCGTCGGAAGTCAGAAAAGTGCACCAACACACATCTTTTCGGCTTCGACTCACAAAGAAGACTTCTTTATTTTCTCAAACTTAAACAAGAATACCGGCGGAAAGTTAAAGAGAAACCCTCGAAGAGGCGAGCCGGCGAGCACCCCAAGGTGCTCAAGGCCACCCGGGAATGTTCTCGGGACGAGGGGGACACTTCTTGAGCACAAAGGAGCCCGCCACGGGGTCTCCGGCGACCACCAAGACGGGAGGAAACAAGGCACCCCCTCGGGGGACGGGGCGGCACACAAACTAATAGAAAACACGCTCGCGGACGGGGGGAAAAGTCAACAAAAACACAACTCTGGTGTCACATCAAACTGCGTGGTGTGCACACCAAGCTGCCTGTTGGGCACATGAGCCCTTGTGGTGTGACACCAGGCTCTCTTGGTGTACCCATCAGGCTGATGTGCGGGTACACCAGGATTTCTGGTGGGCGCATCAGGCTGGTGTGTTCGATACACCAGCATTGCTGGTGGGCACATCAGATATTCTGGTGTCACACCAGGATTCTCTGATGTCACACCAGGATTGCCTGGTGTATTTTTCATTAGGGATCCAGTGAAGAATTTCGATAAGCCGTCTGCGTTTACCTACAACCAGAAGCGGGATTGTAATCGGTCGTGCTTCAGATTCACGTTCCAAAACGCGGAATGCTATTAAATTTCCTGCGTCCACCCCTTTGATAACGGAATAGTTTGGTCCCGATAGCCCGGCTCCCAGCCAGGTATCGCAGACAACTGGCTCCGCCGAACGCCGACCGAGCATGCGCGCCGATGTTGCGCTGCTCCGGTCGGCGTTCGGCCGGGGGAGCTCATATGGCCGGCGACTGTACGCTTTAAGTTATGAGCAGCTTTCTTAATTTATAGCCATCACATTTCTCTAGCCCTATGTGGTGTTTCCTAATCAGTAAATCATTAGGCAACTGTTTAAAGTAGTTACTTTTTACGTTTTTATCAAAACAGTTTGTGTCACCATGTCTAAAATTCAGCACCCTAACCACAAAATGTCATATTAATGTAATCCTGATGTACTCTTCTAAAAATAGAGAGGACTGGCATTAAATGTTGTATTTCTGAATCGCTCCTCTTCAAACTTTGCATATTAGTTCAGTCAAAAGACGCCACCAGTGATAAACATTTTCATGTAAGTTAAATGCTTTGGTTCATTTTGTTCATAGCCCGGTCATTTTTCACAGAGCAGTACAATGCTATATATAAAGTGTTTTGTTTGGCTATTCATTTAAAACTTGTTTTCTCATTAACAGTTTAAATTTAGGCCTTCCTTTTTTTCGAGGCAAATTCAAGATATGAAACTGTATGAAACACCTGGAAATAAAGACATAGCAAATAACCAAGGGTTGCCTTTACACTCTTGTTTTCGTTAGTACCTCTTTATGAGATATCATCACCCCATGCTTGAGTTTACCATAACCTTTTGTGCTCTTTCGAAATTTGAGAAGTGGGCAGTGAAGGTTTTGGTAACGTTTGTTAGAATAAACATATTAGGAGTCAACAGAAGAATAGGGTTCCCAATTTTAAATGTTATGATGAAGATGTATAGTTGCCGAAGGCTTGCGAGGGTGACAGTGCAATCGAATGCGACAAGTGCGAGCAAGTACACGCTCTATCGTAAGCTCTTCTTCTGTAAGAGCACATCGCAAAGTCGCTCTCGCGTGCCTGCATTCTTCGCTTCCCTACGGTAGTGATGGCGGGCATCTTCGGCTGACACAGGATATCGCCCCGCCACTGCCACACTCCGTTTCCCTTTAAGAGCAAGTGAAACCGTAAAAACAAGTACGAGCCTGTTGTCCTGAAAGAAACTTGCACTGCACGAGTGCCAGTGTCGTTCAGCGCTTAGCAACATTCAAAGCGCGGAGCTTGCTCCTAAAGCCTCTGCATCGGGCTTCCTGTTGCCGCTCGTGGTACCGAAGCAAGGTTTCGGGCGGAGATCTTTCATGAGGTGAAACTTCACCTGCAACGCACTGCTCCGACCGGTACTTGGAGCACTTAGTTGCGGTACTTTAGATAAAATAAAACACTTTGTTTATAATGGTACTTTTTCCACGCTCTGTGAATGTGAAGAATTTATTCTGAGCAGGGCTTCAATGCATCCAACCCCCATTAAACATTTATTTTAAGCTCGTTTTCAGATTTTGCTTGCGTGAATTAAGAAACTATCCTGAAGATAATATGGATCCTCGGCAGGTTTTTCACTCCACATCTTGCGAATAATCGCCGTCACGTCGGTCTCAAACAGCGTCTTCGATTCCTTGGACAGCAATGGTGCAATGGGATCTATAGCGAGTTCCATTTCTGAAAGAAAAGGAAAAAGAGGGCGGAGCGAAACATATATTTTTTTTAGACAAAAAGATTTACACGTGAAACAAAATACTATACTTTTCGGTATATACTTCGCAGCTTTCTATAGGTCGCAATCGACAATTTTCAGAAGAAAGGTTGGCATATAAGTCGCACATATGTATGAGTCTCACCTATAAATTTGTACGGTCGGCGCGGCGAAACTACAATTAAAGTCCAACATATATGTATAATGATCGAAAAATACGCGTAAGCGCCATCAAGATGCAATATTTCTGACAAAAAATTTAAAGACAATATTTTCCGGTTAATTTTTTGCTGATGTAAGTCGCATCGTTGTATAAAATGCGCCAGAAGAAAGTTTGGGGGAAAGAACGCAACATGTCCACCGTAACGTACGATAGAAATATTATAACACCGTTCCTATATAAAATTGGCATCCTCGGCTGCAGAGCACCGGTCATGACTGGGTCTCTGAGAAAACTCGAGAATGAAGGACAGCGAAAATGTATTGATATCTAAACATGAAGTCTGGGTTGTGGCATGTTCTGTGGCGTGAGCCTGTGAATAGTCCAGCTCAGTATCGCAACGCAAACTTTATAATGCATAATTGCGTTCTTACTGAAGCTAACCCTAACTTTGCATTAAAAAGTGAGACGTGCCCAGTTAGAAGAGAGTTGGCCGGCAGCCAAACACTTGCGCTGCGAGTTCCGCTTGCCACACAACGCAACGTCGAGATAAAAAAGAAAAAAACACACACACACATACACACACACACACTCACACAGAGGTAAACAGGAGAGACAGGGTTGGGAAACTCTGAGACGCTTTGAGAAGATTTCGTCAGCGAAAACAGCAAGTAAATCAGAAGAAAGAATAGACACAAAAGGAGGACTTGGTTAGCCGACACGGCGCGGCGTGTCTGGAAGGCTGAGATTGGAGTTATCGTCTGCTGTGTTCCTCATAAAACGCGATTCTGCACATTGCCACGCGCGTCGACAAGCGAGCGCGTGCGTGGCCGAATGGTTAGCGCGCTTGACTGTAACGTGGAAAGTCTAGGTTCGATTCCAGCCAGCAAAATGTCCTTATATTTATTCTTTCAACTTGGCGTTCTCGTAAGTTCGAGAACATGCTGGTTTGATTGAGTTCCGAATGTTCTACGTGCCGAAAGTTCTACGCCGAATGTTCCAGAAGTCCACGAGGGTACACAAGGCACTCCTCATGGCGAGTGGAGTTAGTCTCGCCCCAGCTTTTAAACGTGCTGTTACGCCGACTTCGACGCCCGTAACGCTCCATTGTTATCTTCTGTTGACTTTTTGTTTTGGGCACAAGTTTTCGTCATTAAACGTTTCAGTTTGCTCAGTTATTTTTTGTTTCATCACCTCGTCTTTCTTGACATTTTGGTGGAGGTGCGGGGTAGAGCTTTCCATGCCCATGAAGCGTACCACTCCGAAGACATACCGGCCAAGTGAGATGCTCAGCCCCGGAAGGCTACCCTTCGCAGAAGACGCCGACGTCCGAGAAAGCAGCCGTACCAAAAGCCTATCCCCGGGATTTGGACCCCTGCCGCAGAAACCGAAGAAGAATACCGCGAGAATGACCACTCTACCCGTCGGTGTCCTACCCGTCGCTGCCCGTACGCCCGTGTCCTTCCATGGTGAGCCTTATGAAGACGTCGAGGACTGGCTACAGCAGTACCAGCGAGTGGCCCGCCACAACCGATGGACGGAAGAACAGCGCCTACAGAGTCTTTACTTCGCGCTCGAAGGAACGGCCAGGCACTGTCCGAGAATCGCGAAACTTCCCTGACCTCGTGGACCGCCTGCAAGGATTCGCTGAGATGGATTTTCACGAACCAATATCAAAGGGAGAGGGTCGAGGACCTTCTTCGAATGAGGACCCAGGGTGCAAACAAGACGATCACCAGTTTTTTCCAGGATGTTCTACGCCTGGTCGCTCGCGCCGACCCTCGAGCCACCGAAGAAAAGAAGCTGCAGATCCTGATGCGAGGCGTAAAGGATGACATCTTCGGTGGTCTTGTCCGCAACCCCCAACCACCGTCGAAGATTTCGTCAAGGAAGCCACGAACATGGAACGTGCCCTCCTGCAAGAGCCAGCCATATCATCGGCACTTGAGCATCGCTGCTTCTTCTGCACTGGCCTACGACATCAGCCCTAGCACCCCCGGCATTCTTGACATCATCCATGAAGTCGTCCGCAAAGCCCCCCCCCTCCCCCCCCACCCTCTCTGGTTAGCCCGTCCTCACTATCACTCGCCGAGGTTGTCCGAGAGGAGGTTCACCGAGCCGTCCAGCGTGAAGTTCCCATCAAAACGACGACGCCAGAGGAACCAACGTTGAGCTACGCTGCCATGGCCCGACGACCGCCGCAAGCTAACCGCCAGGCCACGGCACCACCCCGACGAGACCCTCCGATGCCGCAGAATTCTCGGCGTCTGGAAGGACGGGTCCATTACATCCGTCCGGAGCAACCTTCACCGAGGAAGACCGACGCGTGGCGGACGGCCGACAGGCGACCGCTGTGTTCCCACTGTGGTGCGGCTGACCACGTCTACCGGAGGTGCCCATACCGTCAAAATGGCCATACGAGGGTTGGCGCCGAACAGCCCTCGCCCAAGGTACGACAAACACCCTCGTGACATCGAGGAACGCCTCCGTCGCCCTCCGTCACCAGCGCCGAAAGCACCACGAGGTTCCTGTTCTCCATTTAAGCGGCGTTCCGCATCGCTCTTCCGTCGGTTGCGCCGTGACAGCCTGTCTCATTTTCCCGCCGGAAAAACTAAGCGCGGCAAATCACGGAGGTGAAGTTGCCGTTGGCGGACGACGTTAAAAGCGTCCACGAACGCCGGAGCACTCCCACTCTGGCGACGCCACGCATTGCAACGACGCTACGGCAACGGTGCCAAACAACTTAAACATTGTTGTCGATGGCCACAACGCATCGGCACTCGTGGACACCGGAGCAGACTACTCAGTCTTGAGTGGGAGGCTCTCTCGCCGCCTTCGAAAAGTGACGACGCCGTGGGATGGGCCGCAGATACGAACCGCTGGAGTACACCTGATTACGCCTGTTGGAAGGTGCACTGCTCGCGTCGAAGTTAACGGCAAGTGTCCTGTGAACTTCGTCGTTTACAAGATTGTTCCAGAGACGTCATTCTCGGAATGGACTTTCTGTGTGAATACGGCGCCGTCATCCACCTTACAGAAAACAGATTGACGCTGGGGACACCTGTTTCGCCTTCTCAAAACCCCCAAACTGCGTGAGCCGCTATCCGAGTCGCTGCCGACCACGTGAACCTACCATCGTTATCAAATGTTGTCGTACCCGTCGTCACCTACTTGCGGCGAAGTTGTTCTGGAAGGCAACCATCAATTGCTTTTGGGAGGAGTAATAGGCGTCGCAAGAGGAGTGGCTAAAATTTAGAATGGGAGCACCGTGATCTTCGTGACGATTTTTTTGCAAGAAACGCAATACCTAACGACAGGTGCCGCTGTGGGCCACGTCAAGGAACTTCGGAACTCCGCCGAAATCGCCGCGATCGCTGAAGAATCATCGCCGCCCCAGCTAGACATTACGCCGCAAGCGCAGCTCGACAATGACCCTAAGCTTCCGGGCCCGAAAAGACGACAGGTGAGTGACCTCCTCGCCGAATACCGCAACTGCTTTGCGACGTCGTCGAAGGTGCGCCAAACCGCTGTTGCGAAGCACCGCATCGTTACCGAGGACGACGCGCGCCCCGTGCATCGATCGCCATACAGTGTCTCCGTAAAAGAAAGGGAGGTCATCCAGGAGCATGTGCCGAAAATGCTGAAAGAAGAAATAATCCAACCTTCAAGCAGTCCGTGGGCATCTCGAGTCGTACCGGTTACGAGGAAGGACGAAACGCTTAGGTTCTCCGTAAACTACCGGCAGCTGAACGCGGTGAGGTAGAGAGACGCCTACCCACTCCCCCGCAAAGAAGACACGCTAGGCGGCTGCGCCACTCTCGGTATTTTTCATCGATGGACATGAAAAGTGGCTGCTGGCAGATCGAGTCGACGAGCGGGGTCGAGAGAAGACAGCTTTCGTCACGCCAGATGGACTGTACTAGTTCAAGGTGATGCCATTTGAACTATGCATGGCACCAGCAACTTTCCAGCGTGTCATGGACACCGTACTCGCTGGGCTGAAATGGCAGAGCTGTTTCGTCTACTTTCACGATTTCATCGTGTTTTCAAGAGACTTCGACGAACACTTGCGACGCCTTCGAGCTGTTCTTCAAGCCATACAGACCGCGGGAATCACCCTCAAGCCATGAAAGTGTCGCTTCGCCTATGACGAACTGAATTTCCTAGGCCACGTGGTTAGCAACGATGGTGTTCGCCCAGACCCAGAGAAGACTCGCGCCGTCACAGCATTTGCTGCGCCGACAGACAAAAAGCCCGTGCGAAGACTCCTTTGACTATGTGCGTACTATCGGCGCTTCGTTTGCGATTTCGCAAGGATTTCCGCACCTCTCACAAACCTCACGAAGGACGCCCAGAAGTTCGAATGGGCCGAAAAGCAACGGCGGGCATTCGAAGAGCTGAAGCGACAACTCCAGACCCGTCCAGCTATTGGACACTTCGATGAAGGTGCTGAAACCGAGATTCATACGGCCGCCAGTAACGCAGGACTTGGCGCTGTACTTGTTCAAGTGCAAGAAGCACCGAGCGAGTCATCGCCTACGAAAGTAGGACACTGTCTAAGGCGGAGATAAATTACACCACGACTGAAAAGGAATGTCTTGCTGGTCGTCTGGGCTATCACGAAGTTTCGCCGGTACTTGTACGGGAGCCCGTTCCGCGTTGTCACGGACCACCACTCGCTCTGCTGGCTTCGAACCTAAAGGACCCTTCAGGACGCCTCTCTCCATGGAGCCTCTGACTGCAGGAGTTCGTCATGACTGTGGTCAACAAGTCAGGCCGCAAGCACAGCCACGCCGACTGACGGTCCAGAGTCCCTGCCGAGACATCACCACCCGGCAGCAACGACGACAATGACGACGAGAACTTCCTTGGCGCAGTGAGCACCGACGACATGGCTCGACGTCAAAGAGACGATCCTGAGTTGCGTGCGCTAATCGAGCACCTCGAAGGACAATGGGGTACTATCCCCCGTGTCTTCTCGAGAGCCCTGCCGAACTTCGTCCTCCGACAATTTGTACTTTACAAGGAGAACTTCGGAGACAACTCGCCATGCCTGCTGTTAATCTCTAAGGATCTTAGAGCGGAGATCTTTCAAGGCTGCCACGACGTCCGAACTTCCGGGCACCTTGGTTTCAGCAGAAGGCTCGCCAGGATTCGGGAAAAATACTACTGGCCAAGGCTGCCGAAGACCGTTCACCTCTACACACGATCGTGCCACGAGTTCCAGCGACGCAAGAAACCGCCGACGAAGCCGACAGGCCTCCTGCAGGCGATTGCTCCCCGACAGCACCGTTCTAGCAGATCGGAATCGATCTATTCGGCCCTTTCCCACCATCAACGCAAGGAAACAGATGAATAATCGTCGAAACAGATTCTCGCACGCTGTACGCCGAAACGAGAGCCCTTCCTTCAGGGACTGCTGTGGAAGTCGCCAAGTTTTTCATCGAGTCCATCGTCCTCCGGTCCGGCGCTCCCGAAGTTCTGATCTCACACTGTGGATTATCGTTCATGGCCCAGTTGACGCAAGAAATCCTTTGGCTCAGCCACTCCAGCCATCGGTGCACCACGGAGTACCACCCGCAGACCAACGGGCTGACGGGGAGACTCAACAAAACCATCGCCGACATGGGCTCCTTGTACGTCGACGTGGGTCACAAGATATGAGACGAGGTCTTGCCGTACGTCACATTTGCCTACAACATGACCGTGCAAGAGACCACCGGGGTGACACCCTTTCAACTGGTTCATGGTAGCAAAGTAAGGACAATGCTGGACGCGATGTTACCCCACGAACCGGCTGTCGACGGAAGCGACGACGCCCAGGTGGTTGCCCATCGGGCAGAAGTAGTCCGTCAGCTCGTCAGATTCCAGATTCAAGCGCAACGACGTGCCGGCAATGGCCGCTACAACCTTCGTCGTCGGGACGTCCAATTCCAGCACGGAGACAGAATGTGGTGTGGACACCGATCCGCCGCCGTGGCCTCAGCGAGAAACTCCTGAAGCGCTAATTCGGCTCAGGGATCGCACCTAGGAGGTGATGCCCGACTGAACACGTGTTTCATCACGCCGCCCTCCACGATCGTAAGTCGTCCACGTCGTGCGCCTCAAGCCGTACTACGATCGATAGGACTTTGCATAGCGTTTTGTGCTACGCTCGATAGGATTGTGTTGTACAAGTCCCCGTAGTTTGCCATTACTTTTGTTTGTTTTGCTGTTCTGTCTCCCGGCACGTCGCATCGAGACGATGCGCTTTTAAAGGGGAGTAATACCACGCCCGTCGCCAAGCGAGCGAGTGCGTGGCCAAATGGTTACCATGCCCGACTGTAACGCGGAAAGTCTAGGTTCGATTCCAGCCAGCGGAATGTCCATTTATTTATTTTGTCAACTTGACGTTCTCGTAAGTTCGAAAACATTCTCGTCTGATCGAGTTCCGAATGTTCTACGAGCCGAAAGTTCTACGCTGAATGTTCCACAAACCCACGAGGGTACATACGGGACTCCGCATGGCGAGCGGAGTCAGTGTCGCCCCAGCCTTCGATCCTGCTGTTACGCCGACTTCGACTCCCGCGACGCTCCGTTGTAGTCTTCTATTAACTTTTTGTTTTGGGCACGAGTTCGCCCCATTAAACGTTTCAGTTTTCTCAGTTATTCTTTCTTTCATCACATCGTCTTTCGTGACAATATCGTGGTTCCTTCGGTAGCTCGAAATAAAGCTGTAAATTATTTTATATCGATAGCTTTAAGGAGATCATGTCGCAGAAAAGTCGGCATCGGCGTCGGTGGGACGGAAAGGTCAAGATTTGTCGATTAGTAATCCATTCGCCTTAAACAAAAAACTCGAAAGAACTTTTGGGCTGAACGGGATCAAACCCTCAACCCTTCGGTTGCTAGCCTGACACGCTACCGGCAAGGGCATGCAGAGGATTTTTCTTTTTCTTTATTGCAAAAACAAAACACAGACTCCAATCACTTTAAAAACAACCTACAACAATTTTTGTAGCGCACAATAAAAACCTATCATATCAAAAAGAGGTTCACAAAGTCCTAGGGAGCCAGGCTTCCACTGAGAATTTGAAAGAACATTTTTCACTCCCCCAATGAAGCCGATAAAGTAATATCTCAACTCATGAGCATTGGGGTCGGCATGGCGGAGCTCCACGCGCGATCTCCATATGCTACACAATCAAAGAAGCATAATCAAATCAAAAGGAACGTCTTAGTCATTCGTTACATTTAAGAAGCGAATGCCAGTTGGGCTGATACACAACTGTTTCTTTAGTGTACGCTTCGACGTCCGAATAAAATACTGCATCCCAGCAAAATATACAAACGTGCTCTACAGTTTCCGGTTTCTTACATAAAAACAGTCAGTCGACCATTGCCCATAAAGTCCTTTTTAGCTAAGCCACACCTTGACAAGCAAAGTGTTGGTGTGCAAATTAAAAAGAATGGTTTTAACTGAGGGAGGGACGCACAATTTCTTGACCCGCTTAAGCATATCCTGGCCACCAGGACAGTTGACAGCTCTATAAAGTGGTGCTCGGAACAAACTAACCACCACATCCTCTGTATGCGTCTTCTTGCTCACCGCCATGTAACAAAACAAGGAGTGACGGCAAGTAAGGAGTCAAAATTGTTTAGATAAGAGCGCGAATAAATAAATGTTCTTGCTCACGCAGCAAAAAAAATTGAAACTACTTACTTAGCAAACAAGTGGTAGGTTCGAAGACCCCCATTGCGTACCAAGTGGAGGAGGTTGTCTCGCGCCATTCGCTCCCAATTTGATCCGCAAATGAGCTCAGCAAAAACGCGATGAAATTTCTGCACATTGATGCACGCACAATGTGACTTGCAGAACATATACATTGCTTTGAAATTAGAAAATTAACATTGCAAACATTCGCTCT
This sequence comes from Ixodes ricinus, assembly GCA_037355805.1. Taxonomy (NCBI): domain Eukaryota; kingdom Metazoa; phylum Arthropoda; class Arachnida; order Ixodida; family Ixodidae; genus Ixodes; species Ixodes ricinus. The sequence continues at coordinate 13,945 of JAZHYW010055226.1, read as the reverse complement.
GGCAGATATGGACAGATCGCGCTGCTTCCTCCGGGAAGCGAAGGCCACGCAGACACTTCTGTTTTTCTTTATCACTAGGCCACGCAGACATGCTTCAACGGCTACGGAAGGAGCGTGGGTTTATATTTAGTTATCGCGTACCAGTCTTAAAGGCGAAGCTTAAGTGCAATCCTGTATTTTGTTAAGTGGATATATATATATATATATATATATATATATATATATATATATATATATATATATATATATATATATATATATATGTAAAGATATCGACTCGCCAATCCCTACAACACAATCATTGGCTATGCAACTGCTCTACGGACAGGTAGATGCAGTGGTGCTTCTAAAAGTTATGGGCGTCGCCCAACACGTGGAGGGCGCGTTTTACGTACGTCTAGAAGCCTAAGACACAAGTTTGCAACAAAAAAATGTTCCGTAGTGGTGAGGGCTTTTAGATGTATATCGTCCTCAGAAATTCTCATGATGAGTTGCCGCGGCAGCTCATCTGAAAAACTTGTTCGTAGCTTCAGCTGAGAACACAGTGTTAGGATAAGATGCACTGCACCTATGGTCCATCGAGATTTTGTTCCGGTTTTAAAGCAGATCTTGAACGCAAGGTACTGGATTGGAATGGAAAGTAGCATAGAGTTCTCAGTCAGAGCAGAATGAGTTTATTTCTTTTTCATATTTTTCATCTCCCTATTTTAGAACGTTGCCTGCTTTGAGAAGAGAGGCAAATTTGTGTCTTTACTAATCTGCATGTAGCTACACATACGTGCCGAACTGACATTAAAGATGTTAAGAGGAAAACTAGAGATCTTTATCAGTTGCACCCGTTGTAACTGTGAGAAAACAAAAGCAAACAAATCAAACGATACACTGAATATGCGGTATCTTTTTTCACATCTGGTGTAAAAAGAATGTAGTTGCTCATAAAAATGTGGTTTGAGATAAGTGAATGATGAAGGGGAGTGAAGACATTACAAGTGTACGCATGATATCTTTTTCTCCTTACAGGTGAATGTGCATTTTATTGCACACTATATAAATTGGATTCAAGTTACAATCATCAGCAACGCAACAAGACCATAGACCAAAACTCAAGGGACTTCCTTGGACCGAGCGAGTGGAACATCAAATGTGGCGCTATCGCCATTTCTACATGTGAAGAAGCGCCTCTGAGCCGAGCATACAGTACCCAGATGATGGCACAAGTTGTACACTAGGATTGCCGCTCGACCTCAGCTTGTGGAGTCTCTAATATTTTAAGACGGAAATAATTCATGGAGAAGAGGAAAAGGGTGACAAAGGACAAACATAAATCTCCAAACACAGCTAGGTGACTGGTGTGCGACCACTAGGAATGGAGAGGTCTCTGGTTCGATACTCGGACCATACGGATTTCTTCGGTCGCGCACCAGTCAGCTAGCTATGTTTGGAGATTTGTGTTTGTCCTTTGTCTTCCTTGTTCCCCTTCTCTAGGGATTATTTTCGTCATAATAGTCCAGCTCGCTTGCACCTTTGCATTTAGTTGTATTTTCATCACTATTATTTTAGGACGCATCGAGGACGAATGTTCATTATATTGTACGTGGGGCCTGACAAAGAAGTAAAAAAAACGCCACTTTACAAAATAAAATGCTACAGGAGTATACATCTGAAGCCCTATTTGAGGTGATCTGTACACTGGGGATGCCCAAAACGAGCTGACACTTATAGGTTCCCAATATTGGCAATCTTGAGAGTATGGGTTGCGCGTTTCAAAAGCTGTTTGGAAGCTCGCTGACAGCGCGTGCTGAGCAGCTAGGCACTCATGTATGGCCGTTATTTAATACCGCTCTCATGGCCTCCGATATATCTCGCGCTCTTTCTGGGCTCCTCAGACCATTGCATTCGCGCTGTAGAGACTGTTACTGCGGGGTGCTTGGTGGCGCTCGTAACGAAACCAAACAACACAACGAAATAGCCGCGAATTATCATCATCGCCATTATCGTCCGTATTCAGAACTTAGGAGCCGCACGAAATGTGCTCCCCGCCTCTCGCCGCAACATACATACATTGGGGAAGGAAGAACGTGATCGAAATTTGAAGGTTTGCTTTTTCGAAGACCGCAAGGTGGTAGAAGAAATGCCCACGATTTTCCCAGCGCCACCAAGCGCCCTGCAGTAACAGTCTCTACAGCGCGAATGCAATGGCCTCGGCTTGCAGACGAGCCGTGCCCATTTCCGACGACGCAGCGAGTCCAGCAACACCGCCGTAGAGCTCCAGGGTTGGTGCCGGCTTTGGCCGGGCGCGCGGTCTTCGCGAAAGCGGGCTCTAAAGTCTCCCAGCTTGCTGTCGCTTTTGTAACCTAGCCGCGTGACCACTCGGTAGATCGAAGGCATGGTGGGTGGCACTGGTCTGGCTGGCTCTCTGACAATCCGAAAAACACGTCTCTATGCCCAGCTGGCTTCACTTCTTCTGATTTTGCATTCTGAGGTATCATCCAGCGAAACAGCCCAAAGACCGGAGCAGGGAATAAAAAGTACGAATGAACAGAGACCGCCATTCCTTTCTCTATTCTGATGATGATAACAATAAAGATGCAAGCTTCATTCGGCGGGCTCACACTTCACAGCGTGATTTGAGCCGATTTTGTTTCCGTTTCTGGTTTTGTTCTAAGCACCACATACGAGATCTAGTGAACTCACTCCACTCGCTTTTTCTGCTGGGCAGCCGAGCGTTTGGAAAGGCCAGAGCAGAGCGCGGAAAACATTTCGGAGGCCATGCCCCTATACTCTATGGCAGCTGAAACATGGCGCTGTCTTCAGATGCAGCTACACTGTTGAGCATGAGCAATCCAGAGCCGGAGTAGCAATACTCATACATCATACAGAAGACACTATACGCCCTGAAAGCAGGAGGACATAATTATCTGCCGACGCGCGTCAAGTGTTACTCAAGCGTGTTCGAAGCGAGTTTGCTGCAGACATTTGTATGCTTCAGACTTATCTGCAGACAGCGTTTTTACGAAAATGTGATGTTTTACAAGAAAAGACCAATGCTCAGAGGGCGTGTGGTGACTGTCTTTTATGATATGTATCCGCAGTTTGACTGCAACGTACACGCACGAGTAAAATAAATCACCTGTCTGGGATCTCGCTTTTCGTCCACGTACGGTCGTGGAAATTAGGAACCTTGCATGCTAGGATTGTGAAGAAAGACTTACGAATGAACTCGTCCACACCAATGTCGATTATGTTTATAGTCATCACATCGCACGTGCGTGGCTTGAGGTGGCACTTTCATCCCTGGCCTATGCATATGGGAAGTATTTCAATGCAGTAAATCCATGTATGTCATAAAACTGCAAGAGGTGCACCATTAAGAAAATCTGAGCCAGTGTTTACTTGCTGGATTATATATTTACTCGAGTAGGCACAGTTGTCTTCCTCATTGATCTCTATAGTCTTCTCTTCATAGGATCAAGAGGCAATCTCTCTGAACGTACGAAAGTGTCGATGTGGCTCAACCCCACTGACCACGCCTTTCCAGAAAGAAACTGTCTCAAGTACCATTGGTACTCGAGGCCTGCTTGATTAGGATTTAACATGCTACTGTCTCATACTACAGTTGTTCAGATATGTTTACCTAAAGCTGTTTCATCAATTTACAAAAAAATCTGGTTTAGCTGCAGTTCCTTTGGCAATGGACACATACCTTTATGTGGAGGAACAGTTCTAAGGGATTGCCTTTGGGCTGTGGTGGAACAAAAATCCTTTGTGAAGCTGGCTCTTTTGGCAGGCCACCACGTTTTGGTTGCGAAAAGTCGATGTCCACAACAGATGATGGGCCAGCCTAGATTTAAAACGAGACGAGTATACAAACATTTAGAATGGGCAGGTACATATTTAGGGGTAGATGCGCACGACTTATATGAGACAAATCAATCGGAATGATGATTTTTTCGAATTATTTTTAGAAGTTCCTGAGACAAAGGTAATCAGTGTATTTTGTTTGCGTCAATTTATCTTGCAGTAAGAATTCAGTAGACAAACATGTAATACCTTTCCACTGCTTGAGTTGGCACTCCATGCACAGCGCACTGAGGTCGAGGACACATCGGTGGCTCCGTGTCTGACCGCAGCCTCGATGAAAAAGAGTAGGGCAGCAACTTGAATGCAAACCTCTCCGAGCCTGAGGTACAGAAGCAAGCAAACGCCAAGTCAAAACGGGGCACCTTCAATATCGTTAACAGCGCATCCTTGAATTAATCATGGTCCACTAACCCAGCCATACAGGTGCAGTGACCAGCCAGGACCTCGCCACCATCTTCACCTATAATCCAGGAATCGTAACTGCGAGCTCCTTTCTGTCCGGCTTGCACAGTCGCAGCGACGAGGCGCAGTTCAGGCAGCGAAGTGGATTGGTGCACGCACACGCTTGCTACCTTTCCATTAACAAAATAATTGAATGCTTCCAGAGATTTGTGAGCTTTCAACTTCTCGCGTGTGAATGGGCCAGGCGTCCTCAACAAGGTAGTGAAACAGGAAGGGCCACGTAACTTTTGGCAAACGCACCAAATCGGATGAGAAAAGAGTCGCGTTCTTGGTGTCATAGGTGTCAGGGAGGCATACTGACCCATGGTAGGTGAGTTTCTCGATATACCGCCTCTTATTTTCTTCTGAAAGGCACTTAAAATATCCGCTGCTCATTTTCGCCCATCAAAACACACAGCGAGAGCGCCAGACCGGATGAGACGGCTGCCCGCCGGAAGTTCGGCCATGTTTGTTATTGTTTACCTAGGAATACCATGTATATGTTAAGCCATATGGATAACAAAAAGAATAACGTTATGTGAAATAATTTGTTTTTAAGTGTCGAACGTGGCCTTTTGATAATTGTTTGCATAGTCCGGAAAATTTTTAAGTGGTACCTATCTAAATTATTTTAATGAGCTTGACAGCACAGGTAATCTAAACTTTAGATTTTTATTGATTAGAAATTGAATATGATACATTTCAAATAAAATATGCTACATTTATTTCAATGAACCACTGTTCGGAATATCCAGCAAACTCGAAACCGGTTTTCTACAACATCATTTTTTTTATTCCATTTTTATTGCTGACAGGGTATGATTGTGGCTGATCAGCAAATTTACAAAAAATATATAGAATTTTGAATGTATCACCGCAATTGAAGATTAGGTCTTGTCAGTTTGTTGTTACTGGCTCCTGGCATAGGTGCAATTAGGGCCAACATAGTGACATGGTATACTTAATTACGTAATATTAACACTCTAATTAACACTGAATCTTGAAAATGGGTGAAATTGTGCCTAATGCGGAGGAAAAAAGTATTTTACTCCTCAACAAAGTTGGCCGTTTTACAACGCAATCTCTGACAATATTAAAGTTTGATTTGCGCTCACAAAAAATACTATATATTATAACATATTTTCTAATAAACCACTTGCACACCATGCTACCAATGAAAAAAAAACAAAGAAAAATTAAAAAAGGGTTCTTAAGAAAATCATTTTCGCATTTCCTAATGTTTCGAAACGTTTGTTCATTCAAATGTATGTAACAAATTTAAATTAGTACATATATAATTGAATATGCACTAATTGAAAAATGCTACATCTGAGCTTCCTGGAGATGCCACGGTCATTAAAATTATCTTAAAATTTCACGCTCAAAACCTCGCCAAACTTTGCTGAAAATCATAAAACAAAAGACATTTCGAGAAATATTTTGTTTATTTTCCTCATGTTGAAATATATCTCCTACGAGAATGTGATGAAATAGTTTGTGTGCTTTAATCTGAAAAAAGCGGAAATAGCAAGGGTTCAAATGTGGAATCTCCTGAACAGTGGGAGAAACGTCAGTTTTCACCTCAGCCACCTCATTGGTCCCCCCCCCCTCCTCCCCCAAGAACTCGAAAACAAAATAATTCGCCTAGCTTGAACTTTGAGATCTCTTCCATTGTAAGAATACTTCGAGATCTTATACTTTTTTCTTAAAACTTAAACTTCAAGCCCAAAAACCGTGCCAGAATTGAGATGATAACACCCATATACTTAAACACATAAAGGCAGTTTAGGTTAACAGACTTGCGCGCTTGCATAGTCATCATCCCATTCATTTTGCAATAAATAACTAGTGGGCAATTGATAAAATCATGAGCCATTCCACTCTGTGAAGCTGGATGACCAGCGAAACTGCTTAGCACACGACACACACTCGCCCCAAGGAATCGGAAGAAACTAGACAGGTGTGACGGGGTCGCCACCGGCGGAAGGTAGACACGCGCGACGGGACCGCCACCATGGCAGAGCAGAAAGAATGAAAACGAGGCACGCAAGCGCTTGGAACGCCCTCAAAGAGAGGGCGGTGCGAGCGACATGGCCGACGCGGGTCGCTCAGCGGCAAATATTTAAGGAAACATCATTATCTACCTGGGAGCATACTAAGCTTGAAAATGGTGCCTATTGATAACTGATCTACTGAACAGCCCTATTGCTTAATTACCCAAACACCAAGAAGAATGCAGGGAATGGTGTTCTACGGGTACGCACATGCGAGCGTCCGCAGCAGTAACTGTTCTAAAGCGAAAGCCTAGAACGAATGGCGTCTTGCAAGCGCGTTCGTAAGCGGTTGACTTTGGTTACTTACTTCGAATCTTTTTTCCGGGAAGGCGTGCGCGTGAGGCGCTTGCCGTGGATGCGAGAGTAGAGTTTTTGGTCACGCACACGAAAAATCCACGGAACCCTAACCATTAACAGCTTCACTAAAAAAAGAAAAAGAAAGATCATATTATTACGAAATTACCGGCCAAAGGAAACATAGCTTTTGTTTAACTTGGAAGCTGAGTGTGGGGGGCTAGATTTCTTAAGAAAACTAGATACCAAAGTATCAAAGCACCACGGACATGAAGACGTAAGTTTTATTGTCCCGATTTGTGTGTATTTTTCGCAAAAAAGCATACCTTGAATAATATAATTATACCCATAGAAAAACCTGGAGCAGCATAAGGGCTAAATATAAAAAAAATAGTATAAATCAGTAAGACATTTAAAAAAGTAGAGAGGCCGATGCAGAAAGGAAAAAATTATGCAGGACGAGCCAGAAAAACAAGACGAGCTAGGACAAAGCAATTTTGCTGTGATTCATCGGCAAAGATATGTGGAGTACGCACTTTGAGTAGTGTTTGGAACCATTCCCATTGACTTGAACGAATTGTATACCAGCCATAGCAATAAAATGCTTTGATGAATGAACACGTGCGCATGAATTGTCTCTGTGATTATCAGGGGTATATTTCACTGGATTTCCCGCTTCTTATTGTTATCCCGACTTCGATATCATTATTATAATTATCAGGGGAAATTCCAGACATCAGCGGATTTATTAGAGGTGTTCGAGATAAATTAGGAAGCCGTTGACATCTGCACTAGTCAAACATCTGATAGATACGGAAAATAAGGTAGAGTTCCTTAGCGATTCACATGATTCACAGGATACGCGGTATTCTTTGCTTGTTGCATTATATCTTTTGTGCGTGTTTTGTTTTGCAATGTTTTTTGTTGTTTTTTTGCTGGGCTTGTTTTTCTAATAAATGTCAGCTCTCAGTCACTGCAAGTCCCACGTGCTTCTTTCGTTATCTTTGGTCTTTTGTGTGCTGCTTTCCTCTCTATAGCCCCAGACAAACTCGCCCTGATCGCCACTCTAGTAAAGGGAACGTTTGAATATATGTAGGAGGAAGTCGCCACTGCAGCATAGGCGACTATCGCTCAAGCAGGGCATACGCTTATTTTTTTTTTATACTATCCCATTTAAAAACAAAACGAAAACAAGCACTCTCGCAAAACACAAACTCCCAAATAAACCTTGAGCATGATGGTAACATGTAATAAGAATTCTAAAAGTGTAGCTGATCGTGATTACCGAAAAAGGGAGAGGTCGGTGTATTTGCAAAGATATTAAAACTAGATTTAGGCCTATATTAAAAAGGGAAACAGAGCGTCACTTTGGAAAGACAACCTTGTTAATACACCATTCCGGTGTTTAGGAAGTCATCATTTTATCGAATATTTAAAAGTAATTTGTGAAGATTGCTACAATCCAATTTCTTACAAAAAAAACTCAACGCACTTCGATAAAGAATTCGACGTTAAATCGTGTTGCTAAACTTAGCGTGAACCATTGCGGCGTTTTATATGCGATACATTAAGAGGGTAGAATATATTATTATCAAAAGCATTTAAAATATTGATTTAGATCGCGATTTCATTTAGGTTTAAAATCGGTCGAAATTTAGGTTTTGATTAAAATAGGTTTACGTAAAAATATAGAGAGAATAATGGTATTGGGAGTTTTTTTTTATGGGAAGGCCAACAGATACTTGCACCTTAGAGCTTAGATGGAGCAAATGCATCTCTGCATCTAGCCTCAGCGCTCACTCAGCGTTGAGGTAGCTCTGCATTGTTTGTCTAAGGCAGATACAACCGCATCGGATTGCAGACACATTGGTGAAGAGCCCAAAATGAGCGCTTTGCCTATGGCGCTGAGCTAGCGTTGCTGTGTTTTTATCATCAGACCTTGATACATTCAAGGAACACACCTATTTATATCCTAGCCTTCAGCAAAAAATCACGACACAAGAGGTTTTTTTCAGGGTAGTGAGCAAAAAGCAAGTGGAGCATCTCTGCAGTAACAAGAAATCGCTGCGTTGAGATCCTCTTTCACTTTTCGCCTCCTAGCTCGGTATGGTTGAGATGCCAAGAGTTAAGAAAGCGGAGCTGTGTTTTTGGAGTACTTTCCAGCAGACAACGCCGAAATGACTTAACATTTGTCTTTTTTTATAAGGTCTATATAGAGCGGATAAAATTGATACGAGCCCTATGGCAGGTAACAAAGCACGAAGGTCGGGTATTTTCCTTCAATAAAAATGAACATACTCAGCGTTTCCCAGCTTCTGCTCAGCTCTTCTCTTCTGCAGTCCGCGTCCTCTTGCGAGACATTGTGAAGACAGCGGCAGATCCAACAAACGCTCCCTGTTCCAAAACTTCTTCCCGAAAAAAAAAAAAAAGAGAAGAGCCGCAGATAATAGCCATCGGTTCTCAAGTTTTCCTAAAGGCGCAGTAGTTGGGCGTCGGTCTCAAAATTTTGGTTTCGTACGTTTCATTCGCGTCGTGGGGATGCCTCATATTGCGTCATTTCTTCTCGCAGTACTCCTAACTGATCACTCTTCCGCCTGCATGGGTATGCGCTTCGTGTTGCAGAGCAGGATTTTCCTCGGGGTCTGTCGAAATATCATAACAAATTAAAAAAAAAACGGGGTAGGAATGAGTCCCTATTATCTCTTCTCAGGCTCTCATTTCCAACGCTTATCGTTACATACCCCGATACGCGATATGCGTCAGTGGCGTCAGCCTTTAAGCATGCAGTGAGTGCATGAGGGGCTATGACTGGTGTTAGGGTTTTTTCTTGGTTTATTTTTGTGCAAATTCAGGGGCGCTTTTTCGTTTTTTTTTTTCATTAGCATATTCGGCGTTTTGGGGCATGCTTTTTTTTTTTTTTCTTCGCCGGCTAAAAATTGTTTTTCATCGCGTATTATGTTGAGGAAAACTAACTCAAACATTTGATTCTTCCAAATTCAGGTAACATGGGAGGAACCCAAATACTTAAAAAACTCTTTTCGGTATACTAATTATTAAAAAGGAAACGAAAGAGTAAACGCAATTCCCGGAAAAAACAAAACATCTTTCTTGCAGGCTGCTCGGAGGGGAGCTATGTTCCGGATAAAAGAAAAAAAAAATGTGGTTGTCGCTAAAACTGCCTTTCCGCAAATCCTGTTTTTTTTTTTTTATGTGAGGGCAGTTTTTGTTGTTTTTGATACTGGTAAAACAAAATTCGGGGATCATTTTGGGGGATTATCTGTATTTATCTGAAACTCGGAACACAATATATGAAATGAATGACATATGCAGCGGTTACTTTATTTTTCGCCCTCTTCTGGCCCGCAGTAGTTCAGGAGATGTTTTTAAGGTGCGGTTTATCGTCATCCTTAGAAAGATGAAGCACGTTTGCACAAGGTTTCTTTATTTGTGTCATGCGGCTGATATAGCTTTATGCGCCGATGAAGGGAAAATATTAAAAAAAAATATTGAAAGCAAAAATATGTTCTGTCATTAACATTAAGAACACCATATTCGTATGACCGAGTTTTTTTAGGTATAAAGCAGTTTATACTCGGCAACAAACATGCATGAATGGAATCTAACTTTGCGACATTATTGCAATTAGAAACTAAAACGTTTCGGGTACACGTTAAATGATTAAAATACATATTTGTGAGGATCTCAATAACCCCACGATCGGCGCCACAGGTTTTAGCTTATTAAACTGCGATTATCATCATCTGCGAATCAAAACGTTCAGTCTCACTCTGGTGACTGAACAACGATGGTTAGTATTAAATATCTTGCGCCCTTCCAGTCTGCTTTCCCGCCTGTTATTCCATACATATTTACTAAGTCTATGGTTTAAATTTGATTTAAGTCAAATGAATGTGACACAAGTAAGTGCAATTCCTATTTAGATAAAAATTGTTTTACATTTATTTTTATATATATATTTTTTTCATATTGAAATTTAGTATTTTTAGGATTATGATTATAACAAGAAAAAATCAATTTACACTCAAGCAATACCAGAAATCGGATCGGTTGTGAAAGAAGCAACCTCGACATTGAAAGCTGCCACCTCGGTCGCTTTGAGGCAAAGCGCCGTCCTAAGGATTCCAAGGTGGCAAGTTCGAATCCCGACCGACGTACCTGCTATATGACGGAGGGTCCTTGCGAAGAAAATGCTGCGTAACCGAAGTTTAGGTTGAAACATTAGAAACAACATCAGGAACTGCTATCACATTAACTGGACTCATTACGATTAAGGTTGTGGGATAGTGGTTTGAATCGAATAGTGCAACGTCATTCATAGCCATGACTTTGCGAGAGAAAGCCAACACGGCCGGTTCTTTCAACAGTGGGGAAGCTAGGGACTACACTGAGCTATTCGATTGGAAACATTAATCGAACACACCTAACTACGGGGATAACCAAGGATTCCCTTCAAAAGTACGCGATTATGTACGAGAAACTTCGTTTCACCATATGTCGGAGCGCAGCTGACGTTAGTGGCCGATGGAACCGATGAATCAAAAACAAAAGCGTAATGTCACTGCGTTCACCTTTCTTCCTGCTCCGCATGTTGCTGTATATTATTCTTACCATATGCTGTAAGTAAGTCATGGCGGTGCAAGCTTAGTCTGCGTGCATGTGTTTGTGTCTCTTTTATAAACATTCTTCAAAAATCGCCGTCTGCGCGCTGCCATTTGTAACTAATTGACTGTTGAAGGCGTTGTGAGCGTGCGCAGTGGCTCTTCACAGGGCGCACAGATGCGCTCCCGTCAGGCGCGCTCAACTGGTGGCTGCTCGTTTTCGTGTCGAGCGATCTCATTAAACGCGCTTTTGTGTCGCGGGGCCCTGGTGTTGCGCACTCTCCCGTCGCGGCTCTGGTGTCGCGCACTCTCGATTTTTGCAGCCCGTGTTCAGACGTACAGCGGCGCCCTGCTGCGTGAAACGAGCGCGTTCAGGGCTTTCCCAGAGAAAGCTCTCCAAGGTAGCGCGACAGAGGATACGAAAAGGAAAGAGAAAGAAGACTCCTTTTCCACAACAGGTTGAGGTAGATCTGGGGCAACATTACTAGAACCACTCAGTTGGGAAACTGCCATAGAGCCTGCTCTGAAAAAGTGGCGCCGATCCTTATCCCAGTACCGAGCTTATGGCGATCGCAACGCTGCCATTTCTCCCGCAGTGGCCACTCCGTGAACTGGACGGCTGCACTTACTGGTTCCGTCGTGTCACGGAAGGGTCGGTGGCGCCATCTCGCAGGGCCATATTGCAGTATCCATATAAAGCAACTTTCATGTTTCAACTCGTTGCTAAAGGGTGGCGCTGTTTTCGTATTTAGCTTGGTCTCGGTGGACGCCGGGGGCCCAGGTTTCCAGGGCGAGTTTCCCAACGAAGTATTTTAGTTATGTTGATCTGGGGCCTGATCTGGGCGCTTGGCAAAAATGTCGACGAGATATCCGCCGGCGATGATTGGCGGCGCCCAGGTCAAGTGCGGCCTTGGCCAAACATGCTTGCCGAATTTCTCAGCGACGTTTTCGCCAAGCTTCTAGATCAGGGTCCATGGTAGCTTCTAGCGTTTGGTTTTCACATCCCGTGAGCTGGTGGAGGACTCCACTCGGCGCTGCCGCGTTTCAATCCTTTCCGAGCTCCGAATTCTGCGTCTCACACTGCAACAGGCTCTGAGAAATTCACGTTTGCACCAAAACCACAGTGGAGGGCACCCACAAGCAGCATTCACTGATCACTCACACGCTTACTTTGACGAACACCCGGCCACTCAGCGCCATCCAGTATCCACATGTATAAACAGTTTCTCTACACTAATACGTCACGTTCTGTGTTACTCGTGCGTTTGCCATGCAAGTATAGGGCAATTGGTAGATTGTTTTGTAAATATAACGATTCTTCTCACTATTTATGGTTCAACACAACGAATTGATAGGCATCATTAACAAAGTTTTTATCTAGTAAAAAAAACAGCAAGTTGCAAACAATAATTGACTGTTGCGGACCCCTCATATTAGGGAGTTTCGTAGACCGCGTTTCCACTCCGCTAAGCCCCCCGTAGGCAAGAAGCTGCTACAATGCCTGCGCGCCAATAGCCTTGACTGCAGAGCTCCGGGTATTGTAGCGGGTTGCGGAGGGCGTTGCGGGACGGCGAAAACTGCTACGAAAACTCCCTATTGAAAGATGATAACGGCCTGGTCACGCTCACTCGCCGTACATTCTCAACACTATCGGTGTGTGATCATCTTTCCGTTCCGGCCGTTGATCACTTGTGCTAATCTCATATAATGCTGACTTTACACACATACAAAATATTATTGCGGTCACTGAAGTATCCAGGAATGGAAACACACTTTAGACGTGAGTTGACGTTCCTGCCGATGACTAAATCGAGACAATTACCGTTATGTGTGGCAAGTTACTACACGTCTGATGGTACTCGCAAACCGAGTTCTACGGTGATCGACGTCCTCTGCCAATTGTTGAAGACAAAGCCACCTGGCAAAAGTCGAAGGCTTGCTTTTTACCTATTATCATTGAGTGGTTTACGAGCGAGCGCACACGAAACGTTTTTTTTTTTTGCCTGGTACAACGCCGATACCGCTAAAGCACGTGCGGCACCTTATTGTCGGGAAGATCAAAGTATAAAAACTCTCTTTCCAGCTTTTTTTTTTTTGAAAAGACCTTGTTGTTTATTTACCGGAAGGTCTGCGGAGTTCAGTTTTTACGTTATGCTTTTTTTTTATAAAGTACGACGGGCAGTGTGGCGTAAAAAGGGTCAAATATAACCACAGAGATCCGGCCTGGCGAAACGCCCTCTCTCTAAGCAGTCGACAGAAGACGTCAGCTGGGCCCACTTCGGGCTTTGTGCCGAGCGGGTGCTGGGCACATGCACGGTGCATGGTGCATTTGTTCACGAGGCCGAAAGTTGGTACAAAAGTACTCCCCCCTCTCCCATTGGGTGACGGGAGAAAACAAGCCCCACCAGAACGCTCATGCAACTTTCTGCTACATCAGCCGATTGATGCGTCATTGTTGTTGTACCCTGCGGGACTAGTTCTAAGATTAGCCGCTCGGGACGCAGTAGTTTGATCTCATCACCAGTAAAATAATATAGGATATGGACTACCATTCGCTCTTCCTTCCTTTAATAATTTTCTTCCACACTAAATATCACAATGGCAAGCTTCCACTTGATTTCTGCTCACTATTCGTATGGTTTTCTAGCCTTTGACCACGCTCCGATTCAAACTGAA
>JAZHYW010055225.1:0-44758 GCA_037355805.1 Ixodes ricinus | reverse complement strand
CATTGAGGTCGAAAAGTGAGGATCCCCTCTCAGGCAACATCGCGTTGTTGTCCCCGGAACAACAGATATCTCAGCCTTGTGCGGGCGGCTTTGCCTTTATGGACTGTCTTCTTCAGCCTTAAGTCATGAAACAGTTCCTCGACTATATAATAAGGATAGGACTTCCATAGGATAAGACGCCGTTCGCGTGAATCGGGTAAGCTTCGTGAGCTCTGTACACGCTTCTTTGCATTGGCGCGACTTGCCATTACAAACACGGAGTAAAAAAGAGGTGGTCAGAAAGTTTGAGAACAATTCCAAGTAGTTACTGACCTGGATCGCAAGGACCCGACTTGAAAGTGAGATCGTCCACGGCGAAGGTCGTACTCTCACTCGTTCCGTCAAGTAGAGCCGCTATGGTGAACTGCAATGAGCGGTGAAATTTGGCGTTACATTCTCGTGTCTCAGCAGAGCAATACCACTTAGAAGACAAGTTCGTCACATGATGACATCGTGAGTGAATCGCCAAGCCGCCCTATAAGACTAACACTCTAAAGGGCGATTCGCACACTTGCGTTGAATTCGATTGAGTGAGAGCGTTGCTACGGCGATCGCTTCGTCGGCTGCAACAAAACCTGTTTTTACCCCGTTTTGTGGGAGCCGACGCAGCTGTTGCCATGGCAACCCTCCCACTCGGTTGGACTCAACGCAAGTGTTTGAATCGCCCTTAAAGTTCGAGCCGCTAAGCCGCAGTTCCATTCGCCTTTGTGTCGCCACGTTATAGCATCGCGTTTCAGTATGCTTTGCCGGCGATGCTGGCAGAATGTAGGTGGCGCTGCATAGATTCACTAGGGATACTATGTGGGGAGGGGGGGTGGGAAGACAGGTGTTTTCTTTAAGGTAATATTGCTCAGGGACAGCTCCAGGATAAACATTTTACGATATAAAAGTTAGAACTTCTAGCTGTCCTCGCGGCGAAGATGCAAATTAGGATTGAATAAAGACACCAAGACTACTAAACCACTATTAGTCCTCAGCAAAAAAGGTACACGTAAACCGTTAAACACAGGACAAAACCAAAATAAAAAAG
Source organism: Ixodes ricinus (assembly GCA_037355805.1). Taxonomy (NCBI): domain Eukaryota; kingdom Metazoa; phylum Arthropoda; class Arachnida; order Ixodida; family Ixodidae; genus Ixodes; species Ixodes ricinus. The sequence continues at coordinate 43,689 of JAZHYW010055225.1, read as the reverse complement.
GCTCGGGACAAAAGTTATTTTTATAGTGCATTTATCAGACTGAAATTGTGTGAGTTTAGGTTTTTCGGACTCTGGCAAGAAAATAAACACTTCTTTCGTATGCACTGGAGGGAAACAGAGGCACACCCGCCCGGTTGACGTCCTAACTCACATTTATGGCATCATGTGGTACAAACGCTCAAAGCACCTCTTTATGTATGAATACCGTGAAGCGGATCGAGAAACTCCGAGCGTTTGTAATACGATATGCCAGTGCCAGCGTCAACCATACGGTAATAGTTTTCCTTTTCTTCAGTTGCAAAGGGAATGTAGTGTTTCTTGCTGTTTTCTTTTCTTAAAAACCTACGCGCACGATATTGCGCCACCTAAAGACCAGACTTGAAACGCTTAATTGCACTGCGTTCATTGGCTTATTTATACGCCACTTTTTACGACTGAATAGCGCTCTCGATTTCTGTGAATCTGCTTCGTTTCTGCTTAAGACCAAGCGCAGCCGACGCTAAAAGATAAAGGAACCAACAAAACAGCGTAAAAAGCGCAATACACTATGCCTTCCCTGTATATGATCGGTCCAGCGACGAGAGAACATATACAAAAATATTTCGAAAATCAAGATGCTGCACTCTTGAAGCTGCCTGATCGGTCCCATCAGCACCCACCGTCGGCTGCGTCTGGATTAAGGTGAAACGAAGTACAGAAGCGTTGGTGGGGCTTTCGATGCAATGCGTGTTCATTATTTTTCTTCGCAAATGCAATGACTCTGACCCTTGGTCTTTTTCTTTTTTTCTTTTTTTTTTTGAGGGGGGGGATTTAGGCGCCCCCGAGAAGGCCAAAACAAACGCAAAGCTGATATATTTTGATCAGAGTCTGACCACGTTCTAAATCGTCAACCAAGAGTGAAAGCTAGGTTTTGATATTTGCTGTCCACCTGGCACCTTATTGACCTCAATCATTCATGAAATGCGAAATATATAGCCTTCATTGTTGTTGTCTTGGGTGTCACCTGGCACCTTTGGGTCAGGCATAGTAATCCTGTGACAAACCACAGAAAACCCACACTGGCTTTCTTATGGCTAGTTAGGCCGGACTCGACCAGAGATTTACGTTCTCCCTAACCAGCCCCATGGAGCAAGACCTTATTAGCACCATGCTAAGCCATTTGAATTACTAAACCTAAGCCAATATTGTTTTTCTTAATGAGGCGTCAAATGAAACGCATAACGTTCTGTTTTGCCAGTGTCGCTATTCAAGAGATGGTTTCTGGGTCGGTGTATTTTAAGCATCTTCACGCGCTGCGCAGACATGGAACTTTTTCATTATTCCGCCAATAGCAGCATTTTGCCCAGAGGTGATCCGCGAGAACGTACATCAGCCCTACCGCACTTGCCTGAACGGTTCCCACCCGCTTCTCTGGGTAGACCACCTTGTGCCAGGAGCCCGTGAAGGCCATGGTCGGGGAGTGGACGATGACGAAGTAGCTATTGGTCAGGTGTGAGCGGAAGTAGGCGTTGGGACGCTTCGTTCCCCAAGCATAATACCATCCCGTGAAGCAGAAGGGCCCTGTGACTGTGCGCTTGAGAGCCGCGAGTCCAGGTCTCTTGGAGTAGGCGTACGCGCAAGATCCTGCAGCTAATCAAAAGAAGAAGAAAACGAAAAACAATTATGCTTCTTAATTCTACGAATGAACTCCGTCCACACAACGTAGGCAGAGGTGTTGAGCTGTGCAGCGTGTTCAGCTGCGAAACGTTTTAGTTAGCGTAGTGGCGCTGAATTCCGTAAAATTTGACATCTTGCGTCCCGAAAGATATGGCGGGAAGCGTTTCTCGACTAAAATTAGCCGAACAACTTGGATTTTATCACTAGAAAAAAAAAAAAGAGCAGCTCTCCGGATACATTTAGCCTGCTACACTTTCGCGTTGCAGTTGCGCGTCACAAAACAGAGTTACTCGTTTTATTTACACCTTTTTATGATCCCTAGCCCGTACACATTCGGAGAGAAAACAATTATTGGCTTTTGCCTGGACTGCCTGAAATCACGTGTTTCGAAATGTGCGAGTTAAAAAAAAAGTGTTATTGGCGGCGAAATAGTTTAGTGGTGCCACCTCTCATGCGCTCTCGTATAACTTAGCAAGTGTGCGACGCTCTAAGCAATTGTAAAGGGTTGGTAAGTTATTTTGTATCTATGGGGATTGATAAGTGTTGATTTGATTAAAACCATTCTACAAGCTTGTCTATGTGACAAAACCGGGCAGGACAGTATATTTTGAGCAGAAACAAAATTTTAATACTAATGCTATATGGGTAGAGAATAACATTTTGGGATTGGAAAATATTTCGATGTCTAGTGCACACTTTTCAATCATTACAAAAACATGGCAACACGATATAATGTCAGATGGTGACACACGTTTCTTTTGAATAAAATATTGCTCGAAAGATCAACGAATCAAGGGTGGTGAAGTTGGTATTGTCACTGGAAAGAATATTAAATTTACGGTTATAGCAATTGCAACTCACGGCGGAATAGTCTGGATTAAATTAGGTTTTGTTTCCTAAACGTTTCTTTTGGGTGCTATGTATCGACCACCAATCGTAAATATCGATGTTTTTACTTTTACTACATAAAGCTGTTTTTGCGATGAATCGTAACCTATCGCTAAATCATTCTAAATTGACATTTTATTACTCCTAAGATTGATTGTGTAGAATCTGTTCCACCACAAAAAAGTGCAACATCCGAGGCACTTTTGAACTCAACATGCAGTGCATATAAACCATTCTTTATAACACCATTTCAAATTTCACTAATATCTAATTTACTTAAAATTAATTTCTAACTCGGCCAAAATCATCAAAACACGTGACGCCTAGTAGTTCACCAAAACGACCAGTGTTAATAGGGAGTTTTAGAATAGCGCACGCTAAAGCTTCGCGTACGCAAAGAATAGCGTCGTCGCCAGTGCGCATGCTCCGAACGCAAACCAGGTTTTGCGCTTTGCGTGCGCAATTTTAGCGTGCGCTATTTCTCGGAAATAGCGTGCGTACGCAAAAAGTATTTGCGCTTCTCCAAGGAGGATTTGTGATGAGAAGTTGGCTAGAGCCAAGACGAGCAGAGTTAAAAAAATGGCGGCTCCCAGGACCATGGCTGCGGCCGCTTTGGCGGCGTCGTGAGTGCGACGTCGGCGGCATCCTCGCGACTGCGATTTTCAATACGGGACTACATTGTACTCGGTTTGGCAACGATCACCGGCAACTTGATGCTTGTGACGCACGAACATTTCTCGGCGAAGGTACGATGTGCGAAGGTCAGTACACGAGACCTCTCTTGCCGAGGCGACGCAAGCGGACACGACCGGTCAACCGCTCGCGTCGCATTCTCATGTTTAAACAAATTTAAAAAGGTACTCGAACTAAACATCTTGTTTTTTTCTAAAGTTACAGCATTTCGTGTGTGAAATAAAAATTGTGACTGTATCTTGGTGGCGTCGCAAGCGCGAGATGCTTGGGCTTTTGCGTCGCGACTGAGAAACGCTATTCTAAAACTCTCTCGCGTCGCGTGCGCTAATACAAGCGCTAAATTTAGCGCTAGCGTGCGCTAAAATTGCGTACGTTATTCTAAAACTCCCTATTATCCCTCTCTCGCATTCAAGGAAGCATAAATTTAGAAGGAGCATCTACAACCATAACAAACCGTTCACAATTCAGTCGCCGACACCTACTGCACAGATTGGTTGTACGGGCGCATGCGTTGCGTAGGAGCGTGGCGAGGAGAAAAACAGGCGGAGAGGCGGTTATGCTCACAGACGATAAAGGCTTTCGTCGCATTCTTGAAGCTCGTAATTGTAGAAGCTACCCATTAACAATGTTACCGCGACCAAGCGGTTACAAACACTTTGAAACCTAGGCACAACACAAAAACCAAATGAAATGAAAAAAAAGAAAACCTCCAAGGAGAGTATTAATGACTCCGATGACTATTGCCCTTTTCCGAGCGTTACTGTTTAGGAGGTGGTTTTGGCTCTCGCAAAACTGAATTCAAAACTATCTACAGGTTCTGACGGTATCCCAAATTATACTGCAAAGGGCTCTTGAGAAATGTTTTACCCCTATTCTTGTCTATTTTTTTAACTTGTCGCTACGAAATGGTTTCTTTTTTAGAAAACTGCAAATCTTCACTGGTTTTTCAGATTTTTTAAAGTCTGGAAATTGTCGCGATGCTAATCATTATCGTCCCGTATCTCTTTTAAATGCATTCTCAAAAGTGTTTGAGGAGGTGATGTGCGGTTGCTTGCCTAGTTAGTTTAATATATAGGAAGCCTCTGTGTAGCACGGTTTCTTCGCAGGCAGATATGCGTGTGCACATTTTTTAATTATTCTATGCCAATTGTTCGGAGTTAGGTTGATGTATATAGAGTAACTGAATATGCTGAAAGCCTTTGATATGGTCAATCGTGAACTGTTATTTGTAAAACTTGAGAATTACGATCCTAGTCTTGAGTACATAACCTGTCTGGAGCGTTATTTTCATGTTAGGATATCTGGTTGCTTGTGACGCCCTCTATTCCTTCGTCGGGAGTACTTGAGGGATCAAACCTTGAGCCTTTCTGGTTAAAATTTTTATAAGCCACCTGATGTCATACGTGAAACACCCTCAGGTTCTTACGTTTGCGGATGCTTTTACGCTGTTTCGAGGTATAAATCTATCCCCGACTGGACTTTGTAGCAGGACTATTTTGCAGCAAGACAATTTTACTATGCAGTAAATTAATGATGCGAATCAAACTACCTTATTACAAACCCCCACAAAACCAAAATATGTCTTTTTCAAAAAAACGTAGGACCTTGCCTTTTGTATCTACTCTAGAAAATAAATATGAGTCGAACTACATTAGCACGATATTTAGGGGTTCTCGTGGATGATCACCTATTTCTCTCTTCAAATGTTAACTCGATTGTTAATAAGTTCCTACACACGCTCGGAATATTTTCTCGTTTAGCTAGATATTGTAGCACTTGTCATTTTTTGCTCCAGACTTGAATTTACATCTGTAGCATGGAACTCCATCTCTATTTCAGCGAGTGAAAGTGATAAACGTATACAGAAACCATTCGTTGGGCTGAACTACTAGATATATTTTGGTCGAAATCCCTATAGTGAATTAAAATTAATTTTAGAAAATTAAATGTAAATTATGAAGTTATTTTTTAAATGTCTGCTCGAGATGATAAAAAAATGTATAGGTTAATTCATGGTTCAATAGATAGCCCTACTGGTTCTGGTCTTTTGAACTTCCGCATTCCTATTACCACAAATACTAGAAATTCTAGAGTTTTCAATTCCTCTATTCAACGTAGCTTCTCGTTTCTCGAGTACAGAATGTTTTAAACTTTTAGTTACCCACTTTTGATATATTTTAACGAATCTGTGGTTTAAAAAAACGCAGTTTAAACATAAATGTGAATCTAAGCAGGGGTATGAATTTGGCCATGTCTGTGAATTTAGGCGGGTGCATAAATTTTGTCATGTGTATACGGCCTTCAAGCTATTTGTAAGCACGAGAGAAAATACACATTGAAGTGATTTGAATAGCAGGGCTGGCACCTACATGAATGTGTGGAAAAGAATTCACTGCATAGCGGCCGGAATGTGAGACAGATTAAAGAGGATAAAATATACGTCGTCCCAGATGAAAATAGTCAAGCTCCTCAATAAATGAGTTGTGTTTGTTCTGTTAAGCTTGTGCTCAAAACTGGCTTCCCATAACAGTGTGCTAAAAGCAGCGATCCTGATCCACAGGAATGCACTTTAACGTGCATATACGTGATTTCCTTCTAATCACGAAATATGTTTTTCGTCGCAGATGATAAGCGGAGATAGGTTTCAACATGCCCTCCGAATAACGACCAACGTGGTGGCGTCCCGCAAATATTTCCAATATTCTTCATTTGTGAACTATATTCCGTGGAACGTAAGGGCGCAAGTGAGATGGTTGGTTTATAATGACAATTTGGAGACAAAACGAAGCTGAGGAATACGAACGTTGACACTAAGAGAAAAGAAGGGAGCATCTCAAAAAGTGAGACGTTCTCCTCATCTTGGAGTTAACTTTCGCATTCCTCAGTCTCGGGTTTTCTCACAATGTTCATTATGCTCTGTTTCACTGCAAGGCCGACCTCAGCATACACTACGGTCCGATGAAGTCAATCAACCCGCCAAAATGGCTTCGTCACAGCGATCGTTGTCTTTGTGGTTGGCATTCACAAACTAACAAATCGCGCTCAAAAAAAAGCACAGGGTCACGCCACATGTGCTCCGCGTGATTTGTTTAATCGGTCATATCCAAAGCACAATGATTATGAGCACCGTCACAATGCAATTTTGGTGATGATTCATTCACTTCGTCGGATCATCGTCAGCTGCGTCAGCTGCAACAACGCGCTCTTCGCCCATTCACCATACGCCATGTTTGACAATGGATTCGCGATGCTTTTGTATTGCCTCTGCTTCTTATCGAGTTTTATCAATACTCGCACGATTCTACTTGAATCACGGGGTAGTGCACTTGACTGCCGGTATCACGAAGCCTTGCCTCATTATCACGAGCAACTTTCGCGATGTGGGTTCCTCCGAGAACGAGCGAAAATAATCATTCTCACTGCTTCCTTGCAGGCGTATCTTGAGGTTTGTGGGTCGTCTCTTATATCGGGCAAGGGGCACTCGAGGCTGCCTTGTCGCGAACTTGCTCGGAATCGCATCGAGACGAGTGACTTATCTAGAAAACATGCACTTTCTCCCGGTTTTCCGCTCGCGCAGAATAATGACGCTACAAACAAGATGTACTAGAGCTACAATTATGCGAACGCGTGTACTTACCTAACTCACGGCCTCATTGATATCACTCACACATCTCAAGGTGCTACAGAGCCCGCCGTTAGACTGCTAGATATACGCCTGCAAGTAAGGCCTCTGGGCGCCACCATCTGGTTGCTGGTGTGGGTAGATGGTCTGAGAGGGAAGTATTGCGGAGGCCGTGGGTATGCCTCACCAATGCTTGACTATCAGACAAGCTACCCACGCCACCAGCAAGATGACGGTGGCCAGAAGCGGTATTTACAAACGTTTATTGTAACGAGAGCTTAACAAAATGCAGGCGTGTCGATTCTCGAGCATACTTTTTTATCTACGCAGCCAAATATATAGCGCTATTTTTCCTATAACAACGCAAAATAACGAAGCTTAAAAATAACAAGTCACCAATTGCGAAGCTTAAGATGTTAGTACCTACCTATACAATGTGTTATTTATCAACTTTACAGATTTTTTTTTAAAATTAGCTGAGAGCTACACTAATGCAGTTTTTGCTGGTGAGTTGTACAACCAGGGGTATACAACATAAGGGGTTGATCGTCAAAATAAAACGGCTAATTAACTAAATATGTTATTTCCATTTTTTTAGTTAATTAGTAGTAATAAATATCTGGTTCCAATTAGACACTTGCTGAGCACCATCAAAACTCACGAAATCGGTCAATTTTATAAAGACTTGGAGTATGTGGAAGGCACGGTGAAGCGCTAAATTTACCACTAGTGTAGCAGGAGCGAGGCTACTGCTGCGAAAATGCCCACCCGCGCGGTGTTTCCGTTTCTTCTTATCTGCGTTTTCTCACCACTATCCTTGTGTCTGTTACACTAGCGGTAACTTTCGTGCACATCTGTGCTTCCCACGCACTCAGCCTTTCTGAAAAAGTAGTGATTTAGGGTTTTTTGGGAGCACGCATGAAGTTTAATTTTAAAACCATATGTTCATTATCGCTACATGAAAAGTTAATTATCGAATCTTAGTTAATTATTCTAATTGTTGATGAGATAAGCCCACTATATTACGTCCCTCTGGCCGTACAACCCACATGCACAATTCGCTTTAGAGTTCCTTCGTGAGGACAGGGACTGTATTAGCGTTGAATTCGTAACGCTATCAAACAAGGAAAGGGAATTTCTTGAACAAACAATGAAGGGCCCACACGAACCTGGGTGAACTAGCCGCTATCATTCACGGGGCTGTGCTAGATGCACGAGTCAGCGGCGGATTATTTGTTTTCTTTTCTTTCTCTTCCTTTCTTGTCAGTAAACGTAGTTGTGAGTAGCGCTCTTTTCTGTCCTGTCCTTCTTCTCTCTACCTTGTGCGCTAAATACCTCAATACATTAGATTAGCATTCAAGGTTTTTGTTTTTTATACAAATCTGTAAACCCCTCCGCCCCCCCCCCCCAAAAAAAATATAAAAAAACGGTATTATCAAAGCATCACAGTCACAAAACGTGGCAAGTTTTGTACATTTTATGAAAGCTTTCGGAAGAGTGAGACTGGGACATTTTCCGATGAGAACGACGAAGAACAAGTTACGAAACAAGAAGCACGCCCAAGGTTGTTTATGCAGTCCGACAGTGTATCTGCATGCGCCCGAGCAAAGTTGGAACACTTCCTAAATGTATTTCCTCTGCAGTGGCGTGTTACGATAAAACAAAACAAACTATATAAAGTAATGCAGGTTTGATTTCGTGTATCTTTGTTTTATAGTAAAAATGCAAGAGTGCCATCCCCTCCCCTAAAGCCAAAAACAATTAGCATCTATTTTTGTCGTTCTACTATGATCACTATGATTAGTGGTCTTCTGAAATAAATATTTATTGTGTGTTTTTTATTTTTAAGCTGTGTGCATGCTTATTTGAAAGCCATTAAAAAGCAATTGAAGATCAAATGTACATTTGTTTTTATTAGTTGCGATTGTAACTTAACGTTACCAGGCGGATTTATTAGCGCCCGCCAGTCACCCAAAGGGCGCGAGTTGGCTACATTTTCGGAGGAATTGAATTCAATCTTACATACACCTCCCCCTTCAGGACGTTAACTAAATTAATTATATCAATCCCTGATGTTTCATCTCATTCTTGGGGTGCTTATTATAACAGAGATTAGTTGCCTCTAGGTTCTGGATTGCTCAGTTGTAAGAGCGCTCTGCTAGCGTGGGAGAGGTCCCGGGATCAAGTCCGGGAGTGGCTACTTTCCAGCGGCGACAAGTCGCCTATAGGAAGCGAGCTAGTTGCGCCATATTCAAGTAGATATATATCTACTATTTTCTTTAGACTTCTTATAAATTGATAATAACAGTCATTGCCGTCGTACCTTCACCCTTGCGGAGGTTTTGGTAAAGACTGGTGGCAACATTTTACACTCGTTTGCTCTACTGGCTTCTACCTCTTGGTCAGCTAGTTGGTAGGGTGCTGCGGAAGTTTTGGAGAGGTCTCGGATTCGACCCCGGACTAAGCGAATTTTTGTTTTCAGCAGCCACAGTCATCTAAAGGGCGCGAACCTTTTGCGCTTTGTTTCAGGTGGAAGTTTATTGATACTTACTTAAATTTTGTCCATCATAGGGGCTTCTCATAAATTAATTATGTCAAACACTGCCGTCTTACCTCACCCTTACGGAGATTATGATACATGTGGGTGGCGACTGTTTACACTCATTTGTAGTAGTGGCTCTTAGCTCCTCGTTAGCTCGGTGTTACAGCACTCCGGTACTCTTGGAGAAGTCCCGAAATCGAATCCCGGACCTGGCGAATTTTTCATCGACCACCTCTCGCCTAGAGGGCGCAAGCTAACAGTTCTCCATTTCAGGTGGAAGCATTTTATGCTTACAGATTCTCCACCCTTCGCGACTGCCCCTAATTTCATTATATGAAAATTTGCGAATTATATATGAAACATAAAGGTCTATGTACTTTTATTTGACAAAAACAAACTAATATTTTACGCGTTTTCTTGTTAAGAACAATCATCCTTTCTTAAAGGTGTCTCGAAATTTGAAATATTCACCTGAAAAATTAGAGCTATACTCATACCGTGTTTAATATTCCGGCCTCGCAGCCTGTTTTACTCAGAACCTCAACAGGTGCTGAGGCTAAATACGAAAAATTAAAAATGTTCTTTCAAGCCTCAGGATTGTTGGAATTTGCGCTTTGTAAAAGTTTCATACCTCAGATGTCAACAACAATTTTGTTAGTGTCACTCGCCATATTACCTGCGGAGTTTCTTGCAGATGACGTGGGACACATATTATTAATTTCTTAATAATAATTATTTAATCCCAGTGTGAAACAAACTATGTTTCCACTCTGAGAGCTCTGACCGTACAAAACAATATCTCTTTTTCTGTCCTGTTTAACTGCAGTTTTTCAACACGAAATCCCAAGGAACAAACTAGTCAAGCTGTTAGAACAGAAACGTTTTCCTGAAATTTCTCTAGGGTATTGACATTATTGCCCTCAGGTTGCTGCAGATTCGTAATCGTCCTCCTTCTCAAGTGTGCCAAGCAATATCTAATCACTTCGTCCGCATACTTCCGCTGTTGAGAATGACGTTTACGCTGAGATAACCTCGTTGCGACTGAAAACGATAGATTTATTTACCTGTGCCTGGCTTGTGATCCACACTGGGTCCAAACCCAGTTTCGCTCACTCTTGCAACCTTGAAGCAGGCACCCGTGGAGCAGTTCTTGGTTTGGTAGCCACATAGGTCTTTCTCGAAGTCACACGTATCTGCGAAGCAAGAAAAACATCCTAGAATGAACTCAAAATGTCAAGTTGTTGTACGAATGGTTTGGCATAAAACGTTTGTCCGCCCAAAGGTGGGGCCTAGTACCTGAGTTGTGGAAGGCTGTTTACCTATGCAGTACGCCAGCTTACCTGGAGTCTCGAACGACCATCACGCAATAGAGATTATACGACCGTGTCATTTTGTTGGTATAGTAATGTTTTAAATTAGGTTGAGTCAAAGAAATAATAACTGTGAGTGGGATCGCCCTAACTGTAAACGTTAAATGAGAGGGGCTACATGATAATTAGTAAGTTTATAATAAAAAATCACACATTCCTTTTCAAAATATCTGTCTTGGTTAACCTCTTTTGATCTCCCTAGTGAAACAATCTGTATGACTTTATACCGGAGCATACGGGCCCGTACAGGCAATCAGTATTCACGTAACGGTGATCCCCTCTTTTTACCGATTTCCTGTAGACGGTTACGGCCGGGTCACCCGTTATCGAATACCATCCGCCGACGCGGATTCACTGGTAACCGCTAATGGGTTAGAGCCAGCCGGTAAGTTTTTACCGGCAACAGATCACGATATGGTCCGGCGACCGGTATCCTCGTACAGGCACCGGTATCTGCACACAGGTTACCAAGATCCCATGGCGGTGTTCTATAAAAGCGTACCGGTGGGCTGTACCATGTAGGCCGTTATGTCAGACGGGTACACCGGCTTCGCATTTCAAAATTTCACCCGACATTCCCCATGCGGATATCTCACTTTCAATATCCGTGTAGATATTTATATGAACTTATATCGGTTTCATTGAAGACAAAGAAGAGGACAAATACTTGATCGCGAAAATTCAAACGGAATGACGAGGAGGATGAAGACGTGATCGCAAAACAACGCCTCAACGGACCTCAACGCCTTCCAAATGTAAATATTGTATATAAACCCCTTTGATTACTCCTCCTGTACCGATATTTTACAAAATCATGGTGCCGAAACCCGGGATATAACGAAAAAACGATGGAAAGGCTCAAGAGAAGACGAGGAGTAGTACGGTCCACTGTTACCAAGCTTGTCAACGACATTTCCTCGGCATTAGAGCTGACTCCGCTACCAGAAGGTGACATAGAAGAGAAGCTCAACTTCCTCACATTGAAAGAAACGTCGCTACACCAACTAGATGCGGAGATCGCAGACCTCATTGACCAGAACGAAATAGAAGAAGACACCACAAACCTGTACCACGTACGAAGAGACTATAAGCAACGTTAAAACAAGAACGGCCCGAGCGTTACGAAAACAGCACTGCAACGAAAGAGTTTTTTCTAACAACGACACTGAAGCAAATGACCCTAGAGAACGTCAAGCAAGTGGACCTAACGTCAAGCTTCCACGACTAGAACTCCCAAAATACAACGGAGATCTTGAAGACTGGCAAACGTTCTGGGACCAGTTTCAGTCATCTATAGACCACAATCCAACACTGTCTCCAGTCGACAAGTTTAAATATCTGAAGATCTACCTGGTCGGAAAAGCCAATGCTGCAGTCAAGGGGATTCCCGTGACCAGTGACAATTACAGCGTTGCGATTGAACTCTTAAAGAGGAGATTCGGTCAGCCCACTGTGATAGTTAATAACCATCTTTCCCATCTCATGGACATCAAACCAATAAGATCCTCCGAGGACACAGAGGGACTCAGGAAACTCCATGATGATGTAGTGACAAGGATCAGGAGCCTACAAAGTCTAGGAGTGGATGTACATTCTTACGGTGTTCTTCTGCACACCGTACTCCAAAGAGCCCTCCCTTCTGATCTTCTGCTGAGGTACAACCGGAACCTGGACGCTAAAGGGCCTTCAGGGGACGGGGAAGACGATCTCACAGTACTTCTTGCATTGCTTGATACAGAAGTTATAACAAGGGAGAAGTGCTTTCAACTCTCCACACACTCTTCAAAAGAAAAGTTCCGTCCATCACAAGGGTCTATTGTTGACAAGATAAGTTCTGCATCGGCTCTCCCTACATTAGAAAAGGTGAACGTCCACTGCTGTGTTTTCTGTGGCTCTGATGACCACCCGCTGCAGGAATGCACGACACACCTGACATTACAAGAGAAGAAAGAGAAACTTAAACATGACAACAGATGTTTTCGATGTGGAAAACAATTTCACAGAGCAAGAGAGTGTCGAAGCGCACGAACGCTTTCTTGCGCGAGTTGCGGCGGCAGACACCTGACAGTGTTGTGTGATCCAGAATGGGCTGCACTCCGACCATCACCTAACGTTCCTGGAGGGCCTTCGCAGTTCATCGGGATATCTAGAGCGGGATCAAGTAGCCCCCAACAAGTGTTACTTCAGACTGCTAAAGTACTAGCTAAGGGTCAAATTGAGACAACACTTCGAGTCCTGATCGATGGGGGAGCCAGCGTTCCTTTGTAAAACGGACTGTCTCAGAAAAGCTCCGTTGCCGACCCGTCGGTGAAGAAGACCTCACCATTTTCGCCTTCGGTGACTCTGCACAAGGGACGAAAAGAAGGTGTCGCCGCGTCGAGATTCTTCTGAAAAGCCATCACAGCAGAGCACAGATTGTCATAGAGGCCTTGGAAGTCCCCGAGATTTGTGGAGAAATTCTCTGCGTAACAGACACCAGCCTCATACAAAATCTACAGTCGAAGGGTATGACTCTGGCGGACCTTCCCTTAAAGAACGAAATACCAGAACCTGGAGTGAACATCCTCATCGGGTCTGATTATTATTGGAAAGTAACGACTGGGAGTGTCAAACGTATCAACTCGTCTCTGGCTGCTGTGGAGACCATATTTGGCTGGTCTTTGCAAGGTCCCGTAAAAGTGAGTAACGCCTCTAACGTATGTACCGCCACTGCTATGTTCACGATGAGCGTCGGCGAGGCATCTAACGACATCTGCTCAGAACTGCGCAAATTTTGGGAACTAGAAAGTTCTGGGAATTAGGGACTCACCATCGAAGGACCAAGAGTGTGGCTCTTTTCTGTATTTACTAAAATCGTTCAACTCCTCCGTGAAGAAGATAGACGGAAGATACGAAGCCCGGCTATTGTGGAAGTCCCCTGAACCTCTGTTACAAGACAATAAGGATGTTGGCAGAAACTCGCTTAGCTGCATTGCTCAGAAAACTACGTAGAGATGACTGTCTGCTCATGCAGTATGACAAGGCTGTGAGGGAGTACCTTATTAAAGGGTTCGCCGAACGAGTCCAACCTGATGATGACGAGGAACACAGTGAAAAAACGTATTACTTGCCCCACAGAGCCGTGATAAAAAATGATCGACAGACAACCAAGGTCCGCATAGTGTTCGATGCGTCGTCTCATGCCCCACGTTGTACTTCTCTAAATCAAAACCTCCATGCAGGACCAAACTTAAATCCTGACCTGATGCAAATGCTGTTAAATTTTAGAAGGCATCCGATCGCCCTTTGCGCTGATATTGAGAAGGCTTTTCTACAAGTTTTTCTTGCACCCGAAGATCGAAACGCTCTTCGTTTTTTCTGGTTTCGAGACATCCCAAGAACTGCTCAACCGCACAACCCTCCAGAAATCTGGAGAATGACAAGAATCCCGTTTGGAGCAACCTGCAGCCCGTTCCTCCTTGCAGCCACTATACGACATCATTTGGAGAGTGTCCGAGGCCGATTTCCAGAAACCACCATGACCCTATCTAGCTGTCTTTACGTTGACGATTTACTCACTGGATCGAAAACAGTCAAACAAGCTCAAGTGCTTCACGAAGAAGCTAAGGTTATCATGGGTGAAGCCGGCATGAACCTCCGTAAGTGGTGCACAAATGACAAAGATTTACAATCAATCTTTGATAAGAGCGAATCATTAGAGGAACCACAATTTTCACCAGACGACTCTACAGGTAAATTTACGAAAATACTAGGCCGTCTTTGGAACAGGGCCAGCGATCAACTTACTATTAACGTTGACAACATTCTGGGTTTCGTAAACCTTGCGAAGCTAACGAAACGCAACATTTTACAGACTTCATCGAGAATATTTGATCCTCTTGGATGGATCGCGCCGGTGACCGTGAGGGTGAAGTTGCTGTTTCAACGACTCTGGGAACAGGCAGTAGGATGGGACGACGATCTTCCAGGTGACATCACCAGAGAATGGGTAGATTGGTGCTCGCATTTGTCAACTATTCACGAACTAACGATACCCCGGAGATACTCAAACCTAGACACCGAGGGCGATGGTACAGTCGTAGAACTTCATGTGTTTTCAGACGCAAGTCCAAGGGCATACGGTACGGCAGCATACCTCAAGATCGACAATGAGAAACATGTCACGACTGGTCTGATCGTATCCAAATCCAGAGTAGCGCCCATGAAGAATCTTACACTTCCAAGACTAGAACTTATGCGTGCCTTGTTAGCCGCTAGGTTACAACGCTATCTTATCGAGAATTTACACATACAGATACAAGCCGTCCTCCTGTGGACTGATTCAAATATCACGTTGCACTGGATCAAGGGTTCGAAGTCAAAATGGAAACCTTTCTTTGCGAACAGAGTAGAAGAGATCCAACAACTAACGAATCCTATACAGTGGAGACATTGTCCAGGTACCGAAAATCCAGCAGATCTCCTAGACTAGGGGTGTTACTCCTCATACACGTGCGAAACAGCGCAATAACTTCGACAAGGGACCACAGTGAACAGAAGTGCACAGACAATGGCGCTGAACTAGTCAACTAAAGATTAGCTATTGCAGGATGAACCAGAACAATAGAACACAGGGAGCATACGGTAATAGAACCAATCAACGATCATCAAAAATACTACAACCCTTAACTCGACAAGAATTTTCTACCATCGATCATCACCTTTCTAACACAGTGACCTGCCATTCTCCTTGATATTGAAGGACTTCATCATATCCCCAAGTGCACCGACGGTGTCATAGTGATCACATATAGCACACTTGCTCCTTTGAATAAAAATGAGAAATCGCTACCGATCTTCAACTGCTCATGGCGGTTTTGCTCTGTAACGCGTTCCAAGATCGTCAGGTCATTGAAAAACTGCAGAGTACGCTATTCCGCACCTACTACAATGTACCGCTAATTGCTCCAGAGGAGGAAGGAACGGAGAGAAAGGGAATGCTCCGTCGCCCTCACGTTCACGCACCTCCCGTTTGGCCAATGTACGACCCTACTACATGTGAAAGGTGATCTGATACACAACCCCTAGTGCGCATGGCACAAAAGACACATTTTGGCAGCATGCTTTTCCAATGACCTGACGATCTTGGCGCGTAACTAACAAGTAAAACCGCCAGCAGAGATTGAAGATGGCATGTTCTCATTTTATCCGGCGAAGCGGAGTAATGCGTGAGCGCATTGTCGGTGCGCCTGGGGATGATGAAGTCCTCTTTATCAAGGAGAATGGCAGAGCACGTGTGAGGATGATGACGTGGTAGAAAATCTTGTCGGTGAGGTTGTATATTTTTTGTGTCTTGATTGGATTCTTTCGCTATGTTCCCTGCGTTTATTTTCTGGTTCGCCTGAAAATTAAACTTTGAGTTGATAGTCAGCGCCTTGTCTGTGCACTTCTTCACTTGTCCCTTGTCGAAGTTTTGCGCTGTTTCCACGTTTGAAGATGTTCAACCAACTCGCCCAACTTACCGCCTTGCTGTAGTTACTCCTCTTTCACTTGCGTCAAGTGCAATATGGTGGACTGCGACCACTTTGTTTACAAAAACCATCACGAGAATCGGCCTGAACAGTCGATGAAAGATGAGCTAATGGAGGATAACATATCTTTAGAACAATGACAAACAGTTCCTTGCACGACTCTCTTGATTGTAGAACACCTTATCTCGCTAGAAAGTCACAACAACCTTAGTCGCCTTTTACGTGAAACGGCCTGGATTCCCCGCTTTGTACACAACTGCAAAAGATTGACCAGAAGACAGAGAGGCTTGACTGCCGTCGAAATAATAGAATCCGAAATCACATTGATAAAACAAGCCCAACGTGAAGAATACGCTCATGATCTCATTACCCTCAAAGAAAGGAAGACTCTTGACAAAACATCACCTTTGAGTTCTCTCACGCCGATTCTCGACTCCAGTGACATCATACGAGTGGGCGGAAGACTACAGAAGACACAACAAAGAATAGAAGAAAAACATCCCATCATTCTGCCCAGCACACATAAGTTCACGGAATTATTAATAAGATCTACTCACGAGAGGCTTCTGCACGCTGGTCTTTGTGACACCTTAACCAGTCTCCGAGAAAAATACTGGATAGTAAGAGCACGGCAAGTTACTAAAAGAATAATCAAGCAATGTGTAACCTGCGATCGCTTTCGATGCAAGCCAGCTAGCGAAACAACCGCACCGCTACCGAGTATGAGGGTGAACCAAGCTGATCCCTTTGAAATCTCCGGCATGCACTTCGCGGGTCCCCTCTTCTCTAAGGAATGTGGCAGTGTTAGCAAGTGCTACATTCTTATCATTACTTGCGCTGTGACCCGAGCGGTACATCTCGAACTTGTAAGTGACTTGACTACCCAAACATTTATTCTAGCTTTTAGACGATTCATTTCTCGCAGAGGAGTTTGCCGTGTGGTAATGACGGATGACGCACAGACATTCCGCCGCGCAAATCGTGAACTGTCAGAACTGTGGAACTACATACGTCGAGAGGAAGTCACAGCCATGTTTGCGTCTTTCCGAACTGAGTGGCGTTTTATAGTAGAAAAAGCAGCTTGGTTGGTGGGGGGGATTTTGGGAGCGTATGGTTCGTTGTGTGAAAACTTCCCTGAAAAAGGTTTTAGGACGTAGTTATCTGAAATTTGAGGAGTTGATCACGGTATTAACGGAGATCGAAGCAGTGCTTAACTCCAGACCGTTGACCTTTGTATATTCAGAAGTTTCAGAACCATCCCCTCTCACACGCAGCGCACTTCCTTGTTGGAAAGCGACTTATCACACTCCCCCGCAGCGAACCTCCGAGCATTGTAAGTGCAACTTCCCTTGACATTCAGAGACGGTGGAAGCACAGACAAAAGGTAACAGATCACTTTTGGAATAGATGGCGAAGAGAATACCTTAACAAACTCCGGTCTGCCCACCATTCTCGTCCCGTCCTGTCACGCACTTTGAAAGAGGGGGATTTTGTGTTAGTAGATGAACATTTACTTCCCCGACAATGTTGGAAAATGGGTCGAATAGCACAAACGTTTCCTGGACGTGACGGCAAGGTGAGATCTTGTTCGATAAGGCTGCCATACGGCAAAGTTATCAAACGGCCTATACAACTTTTGTACCCATTAGAGTCACTTAATGAATAAGCAGAGCTGCTCATTGCGGGGCGGAAGTGTGTAGAATATTTATATGAACTTATATCGGTTTCATTGAAGACAAAGAAGAAAACAAATACTTGATCGCGAAAATTTAAACGGAATGACGAGGAGGATGAAGACGTGATCGCAAAAAAACGCCTCAACGGACCTCAACGCCTTCCATATGTAAATATTGTATATAAACCCTTTTGATTACTCCTCCTGTACCGATATTTTACAATCCGTTTGAGTGAGCTATTAAGAATCCCGAAATACATAAGCTAGACTAAACAACGTTATCTGCGTGCTAAACGGGTAAACAACAGACATAATTTTAATAAAACTTTTGAAGATCTACTTAAAATGAGGCAATGTTCGTAAAAGTTTCGATTTGTCAAGGTTTCCAGACGACGGAAAAATATATATTTTTGTTTAGGCACACATATACTCGTATTGAAAATCTTGACAAATTAATACTTGGGAAACAACAAAATTCTAGGCATATTATTATAGTAAATATATGTTATAATACCAACCAATTTCAATGAAAGATCTGCTATTCTTGTGTTTTCGAACTTGGTGGCTCGACCGAACGAATTTCACCAGCGGGAGTTCACGACTTAAAGGGACACTGACAGGGTATTTATACTCGCCAGGGTTTTTATTGTTCATGACATATGCGAGCCCAACCACCCAGAACACAATTTGCGACTCGAAATTCGTTTTCTTTACGCCCGAAAGCCGCTGATCCAGAATTGGCCGGCTTGAGTCGCGTTCGCTCCCTTCTTCGTGGTCACGTGCCGTTGTTTATGGGTTAGACACAACCACCAAAGATACTCAAAGCGGTGGGTCATTGAGGGCACACACTCAATACTAGAAATGGACAAAAATATGATGCCCACTTCTATAGCTTCTAAAAATTGAAAATTCGTTGATTGAGAAACAAAATGTTGCACAGCCACGTGACTTCCGGTATCTCTCTCACTCTAAGGCTGTGTTCCAGAACTTACTTGATTCGGCTCTGGAGTGAAGATATTGTACCCTGGCGTTCGAAAACCTACCCGCGTCTAGCGTTGTGCTGCCTGTGTTGTCACGTGACCTGACCCGTCAGAGCAACTCTGATTGAATCGAGTAATATTTGGAACACAGCCTAAGTCTTCACCCTCCCCAGTCCAGTTTCGGTTTCGGTTTCAAGCAGTTTCGTTTTTTTTTGGCTGTGTAAATATTATACGTGACACTGTAGCAAAACGTTGATTGGATAGTCTTCTTACACTTCTAAAAAATCGCCTAAGCAAAAAAATGAAAAAAATGTGGAATTGTGTTAGCGTTTTTCTCAAAGTCCGGATGTTATTATGGGATATAAAGTAGTACCATTACTGTTACTTTCGTGAATTCTGGAGAGTAGATAGCGTGAAAAACGATTACATATTGTTCGTAAGTACTTCTGCTTCACGCAAAAACTGTATTATCATAGAATTTGATATTTAATATTGGTTGTCGGCCGTTCGGCTTTCCCGACCGGACGGTGGTTTTCAAACAGGTAAGGTCAGGTACGTCAAAATTTATGTGAATGCATCTGTGCAGCGTTACCATGGCTGTGGCTTCTTGAGCGGTTCTAGATATCTTACTGGGGATCTGATTGAAGTGGAAAAGTATAACAACTCTCTAACTTCTTTAACTAATTTAACAAACAATCTTGTGTAGACGCTTCGGAAAGAGGGAGCCTGAATTACAGATGGTGCAATAATACTTAAAAAACAAGCGAGCTGGTTGATGATTCATGGTAATAAAGTCCGAGACTCAGGAACACAGAAGGGGAGGTGTTGTGTTCGTCCCCTTCTGTGTTCCTGAGTCTCGGGTTTTATTACCATGGATTACAGATGGTGCACACCTGAAACGTTCTTGGTGTACTCATTAATTGTATTAATTCTTTGCAGCATATTAAAGATCACGGTTATAAAGATGTGGCTCTTTTGTAAACGCTTTATGCTTCAAACACCGAGGAAGCAAAATTTTGATCAAATTTGGTTGGAGTACCTCTATGATACGTCCACAAAAATATATTATAGTACGATTGTCCATGCGTTTTTATTTGGTTCTCGTTGCATATTTTATTGCTAATATGTTTTGTTTTCAGTCGGACGTAGATTACATATTTTCCTGTGTATAGTTTACGGACTATGCTTGTTTAAAAGTTGAAATTTTACCTTATACTTACTACTAACATGTGCGCACTCTACAAGGATTTGTTTTTTCTAGGTGGTTCAGTGTGGCAAGACGTGCAGGATTTTATGAATAGCGAAGAATATTTACGTTGATTTATGTATGATTCAAGTTTCTCTGCGAAACTAAAACAGCAGGTCTTTGTCAAGGCGTGCTCGTGATTTATAATTTTTACGTCCGGACTAGGCACAAGGTGCGGACTATCTAACGCAAAATCTTTTATTTTTGACCCCAAATTTTCTTTTCGGACTATAGTCCAGTAAATACGGCACCTGTTTGAGTAAGTTCACCTAGCTAGCTTTTATGCTATCTTTAGAGCAGGCTACCCCGTTTGCGTATAGGCTCCAGTATGTATACAGTGAAACCTGGATTTGATACATGTCATGTATGCAAACAGGTCATGCTGTGTATAAATGTCCTATATGGATGTTCTACATGAGTTCAGGTCCTGCATGCATAAGGGGGACCAGTTAGAAACCGGTCCTGTTTTCCCGTAACATCATATAAATCAAACAGCTAGACCTGCATGTATTTTCATGTATATTTGTATATTATTTTGATAGGGCAGATATTTGTAGACTGCAGTCGAAATATTCTAATGTTCTTGTTAGATATTGAAGAAAAAATATATTCAGCCCCATATAGTGCTCTATGTAGGCGCCCAGTACTTCGACATTTAATGTGTTTCTTCTTCTAAGGTATATAGATCGGCTCGTGCTAGGCTTTCGCCCAAAAATATCTGTAGATGTTTAGAAATAAAAATTAGATAGTGATGTATGGCATGAATTAATTGATTGCATATTGAAATCAAAAATAAATACCAGAATCAGAAATAAATGGTGTAATATTTTCTTCGTTTAAATTTTACTCCCTACATCGGCAGAAAGGGTGAAGCTATCGTACGTTATGTTTTCTTTTTTGACGCCTCTCTCAAGTGGTGCCGGGACTCAACATTCTTGACGTTAAAACTTTAGACAAGTGGAAAGCTACGACGTGGTTTACACTTTCTGCTTTTTAACATTTTAGCATGTTCAGACAAAAATCTTTAAAACATTTGTATCAGTGACCAGTAAATTGTTTAACTGAACCTCCCAGATGGTAGTGCCTTCTTTAGAAATTGTTATTTCGATTATGCTGGCTTCACTGCTTAGCCACCTTGCCGTTTTAGACAGTTAGAGTTAAGGCGATACTTTTGACCAAGGCGGCATGTCACTCTCACCTTTAGCGAGAATTCTCGTGAAGCCATGCAAACTTTTCGAACACTTACTGTTGTCATGAAGTAGAGAAATGTTGTTATTTATTTTCATACAATGTATTTTGAATGGGAAAGAGGCAACCTATAGTTCCACCTTAGGGACATAATACAAGGTGCTTTACGGCTGCAAAAGGTGTTCTTCTTGGCTCTATAGATTGCTTGAAGAAATGTCTATGTTACTGTGGTTCGTACGGCGATGTTCACGACTTTTGGGACATAGTATAGTGGAATGTTTGTTGATATAAGTAAAATATTTAACCAAAATCAATCAAATAAGTTTTAAAAGGTGAAAATAATGACACGGTTCTAGTGTAGAAACTTCGCTTCGGGGCATTACAAACAAATACACAAGTAAATTTCGAAATACTATTTGAGCGTGTAGCACGGTAATGGGTTGAGTAAACAATTATGCAACAGTTGCAAGGTAGGAGGGACGAATACGCCGATGATAAGCGCGTGGTGGTGTCATCATCCGCGTTTCCTACCAACAGCCTTGTGCCTGCTGCATAAGTGGTAAATTTAGGGCACAAGCGGGCATTCCGAATGTATCCATTTTCGTTGGTCTAGGACTCCAGATGATGCTCATTGAGTACCTATTCGGAACCCTATGTTATATCTCTTAATTTAGAAACTTAACTAAATGACCTTAGTAAATGGTTATTCTTGTCGGGACGATTCTCCCTTTATTATACTTTTTCCAAATGGCTGTGTAACTCACCTGCACAGACAACCTTAAAGCACCTTTCGTTACTTTTTTCCTAAAACATATTTGTTAAGCTTAAAACACAACTTGTATAATACGCCTTCTAAGTAATTTATGATATTCGTCAGTTCCCAGAACAAATAAAAAGCTCCGATTCCGATTAATACCAGAGCCATAGAGCTTGTCACGGGTTAGTGCTGGCTATGAAGTGAACTACACATGCAGGGTCATCGCTAAGATCCTGCATGTAACGCAACGAAGTAGAGGGGCTTAGAGCGAAAAACTGGAATCCCGTTCACAATGCACAAGTGACACATTCCCACCCCTGGCTGCCGCCATGTTGTGCAATTTCGACCACTAAGACATGTGACCGTACCAAATACTGAGGGCTTTTACGCAAAACTGAACAAAAGATTTGTATTGCGATCGCTGTGAAAAATCATGATAAGGTATTTTTTAATAAAACTGTTCACCCCAGAGAAACGTGTCTAGTTCCGATAAAAGCCCAAAATACAGCACAGTGGCTGACGGCATCTAGCGAAGACATTGCGAAGCTGCCCGTGTTTTTCTCGTAAAAGCATAGTTTAGACATAGAATAATCGAAACATAGCTTATCTCGTCGGTACTGATATTGTTACTTTATAATAAATTATCTGTGTGCGGTACTTTGTTAAAATCTAGACGTTAAAACTATAACGTCACGTGTCTAGCTGTCAAAAATGTGCAACATGGCGGCGGCCATGTGGGGGTCACTTTCAGCTGCCAGTTTATCGCTCTAGGCCCCTCTACCTCGTTGATATAACGCAAGACGCGTAAACCTACGCTCACTAAAGTCGTTGACCACTTAATCAAAGCGGGGCTTTGCGAGTCCCGAGCAAGCTCGTAAGAGATAGTTGCCTCATCGGCGCACACCTCTCCACAGAGAAAGTGTGTCAAAAAGACGCTCCTATTTCTAACAAACA
Source organism: Ixodes ricinus (assembly GCA_037355805.1). Lineage (NCBI taxonomy): Eukaryota > Metazoa > Arthropoda > Arachnida > Ixodida > Ixodidae > Ixodes > Ixodes ricinus. The sequence goes on along the minus strand of JAZHYW010055225.1, from coordinate 20,608 downwards.
TCGGAAGATGGGGCAGCATGATAGGAGCTCGAACCCCACAGTGCCCCTGCCAGAAGATGCCAAAGCGCGAGAGGAATTTTGGCCCCGTGTCTGGCCTTCTCTGAAACCTCTTTCTTCTTTAGCCGCTGTCAAGAGCATCTTATCATCGCTTCACCACCAATGATAATATCAGGTTAGTGAATAAGGACTCCGAAGATTGAATCACAAAGCAAGAATCGTAAACACAATGAGCCCCGAGTTTCAGTCACAATACAAACAAAGAGCTACGGAACGTTTGCCTACGTCACAGCAGAACGGTTTGCTCATCATTTAAAAAGGCGCCATATTTTAGCATTTTGTCGAACAAGGCGAGCAGACGTTTGCTTTTGGATAAGAAGCAAATGAGTATTGTGTTATCTCATCTGTAGTGACTTCAGTAACACCTGAAGAAATGCCGGCGTGATTAGTTAAGGTAATCTTGCTGTAGCTCCACAACCAGTTAAATTGAAGCGTTAGCCGTTAAGAACGGCGAAAAATAAAACATGATGCAATATGTTTGAACGTAATAAGCCACATTCGGCGCTTTAATGTTAGTGTCTGTATGGGGCATTTGGCCTAAGGGAGAGTTTTAGACGACACTGTAGTCTCATTTCAAATACGCTGGACTTAGATTATTATTTACAAGTTCCAGGTGATATGAAGGGCAATACCGACAGTGATATATAGAATATTCTGAGATATTGGCATTACAAGTAGCTGCTCTTCAGTGAGGCGTTGCCACTTGCCACTCGCAGGCAGCTACAAGTACACAAACGTTATCAAATTTATTCTACTTCGTATATTTCTAGTTTCCACCTAACCAGTCTACGACCGTTCAAATTGCCTATGTGATTAATACATCAGAAACAAGATAACGGGCACAGAGAAGTCAGAGAAATGGTTACCGGAACTAAATATTGGCAATATTTAAATTCTGCTTAATGTAGTCATCTTCTGCCTTCGACATGAGGGCTTGAAAAATATACGGCTTGAAATGGTACCAGTTATGTACATAGCAGTCGGATTTAGATATATTAAATATATACTGCACCTCGAACTTATTAAATGAATAGTGCTCCTCGGCCATGGGACGTTCTTTCTACGCTTCTACGCATCCGCCTACAGGTTCCTGTAGGTTAGGTTAGGTTAGGATAGTAAGTTCAACCTGTAGGCGCATGCCTCACAGGTTGAACCTGTAGGCATGCGCCTACAGGTTCAACTACGAGATAAAGCTCCCACTCTCCGATCACAGCGTAGTCCGGGGGAGACATCCCAGCAGCAGCAATGACCAATTCTGCCTTGAGCAGCATGTAACAGAGAAATACATTGGAAACCAATGTGTGGCTTTATGTTTGAGGACCACTGTAGAGAATTCTGCACGGGGGTGCATTATGTTCCGATATATATAATGCAGAATATAGCTGGACCTCAGCATTTCAGTTTATTTGTTTTTTTCTTTTGTGGAATACAAGTCTGTATTCAAATGCCTCCAAACTTCAGAGCTTATACCTGGTGATTCGAACCTCCTTTCTCCGTAATCAGTTATTTTGATGAGAACCCTTCTAATTAAAGTAAGTTTAAAAAAAAAACGAGCAAACTCTTGTTTTTCACGCGCTCTGCCGCTCTCTGTATCTTATATTTCAGTGCAAGTTTTTTCTTGTAGTGACATTTCGGGAACAAGAATATACAAATATACAAGATGCTTCCGCAAAATAAATTGCTACTGTTTACTTCGGTTAGATTGAAATGCTTAGCTTTACAATATATAATCAAACAAAAGTAACCCTACAAGAGTTGGAATGGTTGCCCAGGTTTTTCTCTCCATCGACTGGAAATCCGGTAAAACAGACGCGCACTACGAGAAAGTACTTAAGATAATAAGTGCGTCTTACCTTGCACCGCATTAACAGAATAAAGCAGTACCACGCTGACCAGAAGGCCCAGAGCGGTCCAGGCTTTTGCAGCCATTGAGGACAACTCTAAACTTGGAATGCTCTCGTTAGAAAACGCTCATCACCCATAAATACGAAAACAACGTTCACTGATTAAAGTAATGTTTTTCGTGCGACTCTGCAGGCCGCTAGCTGGCGAATGCTCTATGTTGTGCTTGAGGGGTACCTAACAATGGAATCGATGACGTCATTAGAATCGGCAGGGGGCATCGAAACTGATAAAAGAATGCTGATTACAAGTTTGTTTTTTTTATCTTCCTTCTCTCCCCTTTCGGTGGGTGAGGTCGAGCAAGATAGGGCAGAACTATTGTTTCTACGCTCTATCGCGCAGTCCGGGTCCATTCGGCTGGCTTCGCAATGTTGACATAAGGGACGCTGATGTCAGATAAGAATTAGCATTGGTGCTGGTCGCCCGGTGGCTGCTGTGACCAAATAAGTTCAGTAGTAGCTCAGGCAGCACTCCAGAAAAACGCACAACTTGGCCAAAGCTTGCCAAGCCTCAAAGTCTAACATGGGCTTAATAAAGTTTTGCTCCATGGCATTGATTAGTACCGTAATTCTTTTCTTTGTTTTCTCTTTACATTTTTCCTGCTCTGCCACATAATTGCCAAAGTGCCAGACATGAGTCAAACATGCCAATTATCTGCCAAGCAACCAGCCTGGAAGCAATTCTGCAACATGTTTGGCGATTTGGACACGAAGTTGCAGTGTAAGCCGCACAACCAAAATGGAAGCCTAATTCTGGCTTTTCTTACGAGTCTGAGTCCCCAAAAAAGCCAGATGACAACCGAACAACCAAGCAGTGAAGCCTGACTCCGGCACTTGTTTTCAAATTTAAGGCCAAAATATCCACACTGTGAGCAAAACGAATACTCGTAATGTTTTGTGATACGTTGTATTTTATGGGCTGCCAGGGCCCTAAAATACAAGTCGAAAGCCGAATTTTGTGTCATAGCACTGTGCTACTTAGGGGCTTTAAGGACATTTCTTTTAATTACAGGGTGCTGCTCTAGCCACACAAAAAATATGTAACGGATTTCATGTGATGACCAGCAATTCAGCAGTGGACGTTTTGCTGGCTAACGCGGTGATATCTGAATCCCGATTGGTTTATTAATTTGTTTATTTCTTGATACTGTTGGCCTTCAGGCAGTTTTACATGTTCTTTTTTGTTTCTTCAAGAAGATATTGATACATGCAGATCCACAAGCAAATATAGAGCACACAGTTCTCTCGACATGAGGACACGGATAATCTCTAATGGAAGCAACAAGTAAAATGGAAGCAACAAGACGTCAAGACGGACTTTGACTGAGATTCACCCCGTTTGCCGCTTGCTTATCTGGTAGCGGATTCACTTGCAATGGTGTCATGCTCCGGCCTCCTCTCCTAGATGGTATTAGTTCAGCATGGTTTCAAATAACGCAGTGTGTTTATATATACCTGACATTTGTTTAACAAGTGACGCAACTTTAACCTGGCTGTTTCGCAACTTTCTGCCAAGGGGCGGATGTTGAGTTTAATGAGCATCGTAGTAACTCACTCTCACCTTTTGTACATTTGTGTAATGAATCTTGCTGCTCTTCTTGTGACATTTTTTTTTCATTTCTTTCTGGTTATTTATGTAGAGGTCCCACAACAAACTCGCATATTTTAATACAAGATGGGCAAATTTCCGGTGAGCATTCAATGTAGCCTTCGCTTATTTAATGTTTCGTTCTCAGAAGCCAGTTTCCTTTCTGTACAGCTGGTCACACTATCGACATGGGATTTCCTGACAATATTTCCCCATGTGGTTACATCGAGGTACTTGACGTCGCAGACACATGTTAAGGGCCCACCGTCCAGCTCATTATTAAAGATGGAATTAGTTTTAGATTTATTTTAGATCACCGTAAATGAAGTTTCTTTTTATGTTTATCTGCTATTTCGACCGCCCTAGATATCATAGTCCTTGCACTAGAATGTTTACGTCAACGCTTCAAGATTAAGCCAAGACGCTGATTGGCCCCGCGTTCTGCGTCAGCGTTCGGCTGGAGCTCGTGTCCAATCAAGGCGTCGAAGGACGGTCGGCCTTGGGCTCGGGCTCCAAATGTGCAGTTAACGCCACTCGACGGTGAGGACATTTTACGGAGGAAAAGGGGTATGTTTGCAGCACTTGAATGTACTAGCTGGTGCTATCACCAATCATCTACTGCGTTCTGGGTCTCGTTTAAATTAATCTAATGTCCAGGACCTGAAATCCTCGAATAAATTAAGCAGTCAGCTGCGAAACAAACAGGCGGCGACATTCTGACTTAGATTGTCTGATGATGTCGTCTACGTAACTTTGGTTAAAAATCGGTTCCAGCACGAACTGCTGGAGTACTCCAGGCGTTACTCTCAACGTACCTGACCTTGCACAGTTTTATTTAGAAAGAAAAAAAAACTGAGAAGCGCTGAAAGAGACAGGCCCTCTTCATCCGTGAACTTTTGGGATTAAACAGGTATATATTAGTGTTAGGGCAGGTTCCAGGTGCGTGCTGCGGTCAAACGCATTTGAAACGTCCAGACAGATTGCATTCCTCGGAGACCCCTCTTCAAGCGATATCTCTACAATAGATAAATCGGGACAATCTCACCACAAAAACTAACCTATTTATCAATGGAATACGTTAATGGCGTTTCGGCTAGTGCTGGTAGATATGAAGACTCATTCCAAGGAACCTTTGTTTGAAATGGAACTCAAAAAGTACTGCCTCAGTGTTTCTGCGATTCAAAATGTCTACGTTAGTTACCTGGGTTTGGTTTAAAGCAGAAACAGAACCGAAGTTGCTACGCTTTGTTTCAGCTTAAGTCCGGACGCACCCGACGCCACGAGCCGATTCGACTGCGCTCATACATATGGTGAAAAAAATTCCAGTGGCTTAGCTCGGCTATGCCAGGATATACGTAGCGTGAGCTTATGCGCACAAAATGAGAGCGCTATCAAGCGGCTCCGGTGCAGCGTCAGACTTGGCTACTGCGCAACGGAGGCGCACAGCTGGCACGCGGCGGCGCCAGTGCGTCTGCCGCGGCTATGACGTCACTCCTCTGGAATGCGCGGACCGGCGAGGCGCGCGGTGGCGGCGGCGCGCTGGCCTCGGCGCGCCAGCTGTGCGCCGTGTGACGTCACTGCTCCTCGCGCATGCGCAGACCGGCGAGGCGCGCGCGGCGGCGCGCGTGGCGTCTCCGGTGCGTCAGCTGTGCGCCGTGTGGCGTCACTGCTCCTCGCGCTTGCGCAGCACGGAGCACGGCTCATTATGCGAGCCACGCGGAAACTGCTCAACCTCGGCCAGTGTAGCTCACGCTACAAAAAGAAAGCTGAAACATCACTTGAACATCGCTTCCGCTAGAAGAGCGAATGATTCGCTCGTCTAGGCTTTCTTCGATCTCCTGAACGAGTACAAACAGGAAAGGCTACAAGAGCGAGCGGGCTTGATTGGTGGTTCCGCAGTAGAAAGTTGGATCGAGCTTGCAATCAAGCACAGACCGCACTCACAAAGTCAAAGCCTCGTTCCCGGTGATCACAAGTAGAGGCTCGCAGTGGGGATGTCAATTCCATATATTAAAAGTGTGATCATTTTACTTTTCCCCGTGGCTATTAAGTCAATAATTTTTATTGCAGCGTCTTTAGCGCCTCATCAGTGTGCATGAAATGTTCCCTATTTTTACAATTGAGAAAAGAACATGTACATTGAGACGTCCGAACAGTGCTTCTACAACGCTTGGCCAATAAATGTTTTACTAGTACTAGCTGATTTTAATAAAATGAGCAATTGAAAAGAAAAAACGAACAATGTGCCACGTCGAAAAAATCAGTACCAAAATTTTAACTTTGTTCTTCCGAATGTCCATTTAAGGCTTTACTAAACATAAGTTGAATTGGCTTTAGGAAACCCGTTTCTCACCGTAATTTTGAAGACTTTCAATCGCTGGCCCTTGAAACAAATCAGTAAACGAATGTGTGTCAATTGACAATCTTCGAATTTTGGGATTGCAAGCTAATTTCCCGCTCGTTCAAAGGCTTTCGCCATTCATGCCTTGGGGACATGGCGTAGTTCTAATTATTATTTATAATTATAAAGTTTCTGCATTATTATATTGCAAAACAAATATGCAAACATAATTTCGTAACTCCACGGAAAAATCTGCCAAATCATTTGAACTTCCAAATACCATAAACTATTCGCTGCCGTGAATTTAGAATGCGCTTATAGATAATGTAGGCGTGATAGGTAAAAAGTATTGACTCACACTGCTAGAGGTAATGCAGCCAATGTCAGTTCGTTTTGCTTCCTGTGAAGACGGTATGGTCAATCCGCTACTCGATTCGAACTTATATCATTCACTGCCCACTTAGGCCACGACTGAGCCTACTGCAGCTGAGCAGAAGTCGGGAGAAGGACAAAAAATAGACTTGATTTGTATTGTTTTCAAACGAGCGCTACTCTAAATTTTAGTATTTAGAGTAGCGCTCATGAGTATCTAACTGAGTTACACAGATATTAAAAATTATGGCTTTTAGTTTCTTAGAATTGTATCACAAAAAATCGACACCATATAACTTACGACATTAAAGATATTTTCATAACAGAGTTTCGCAGAAATAGGGGTTTCAAAATTCAGTTTAATTATGCATAAAAGTTTTTAATGTTTGTTTTTAATTTTGGCATCGTTAAACGTTTATTTATTGCATAAATTTTAAACCAAAATAAGACCATACGGTATAGTATCTGAATTATCAATTTTAAATATTTAATTATATGTGCTGTTAATTATTTTTTCGCTTGTTGTTTGTGCGGTTATTGAATCGTCTCACTTTGAGTTTAGTGTACGTTAAATTTGCTTTGTTTTGCATTTTTCTGGTCCGGTACATAGAAATTTTGCATTCATTCAAGGGCATGATTCACTAATAGTATGGTGTGTTGCGATTTTCATAGCCTTGAAAGTAAACATAATCGGCAGAAGTCTGCCTGGTTGGGTAAGAATTAAAAGTTCGAAAATGTAGGTCCAACCAAAACTCGAAAGGAAACCTGACGTTTTGAAAACAACTCGATTTCTTCTTCAAGGGTGACTGAGCTTTGACTTTTATAGCGCTCTTGAGGGAGTTGGAGGCTTGCGAGCTGGCTTTGGCCGTGTTTTTCTGCACTCCCCAGCAAGGGTTGTTTTAATAAACATTCATTCATATAAAAACATCCTTGTTGTCCTTCTTGGATATTTCAAAACTTCAACCTTTGCATCACCAGAGACACTTTTATTAGCTCTTTCACTGAACCTAAAAGTATTTTTTTGTGTATGTGCCTTCTGTTAATACAGTCATGTCTCGTTAATATTGACCACGTTAATATGGATACGCCATATGGACACGCATTTTCGTCTCGTTATGATGGACAACTCACGTTATGTACGATTTTTTCGGGAACGGAGGTGTTCATATTAACGAGATATCACTGTATATCAGTCAAATATATTGTCCTCTGACGAAATAATTATCTAATTATTACATGCGCTCAGCATTTCTTGTGCGTTTTAGTAACTCCATATCGCAAAATGGTCCAACACCTGTCAAGCCCTCCTAGTGTGTTATAGAGGCACCTTTAAACAGCCAACCATCCTCAGGAGCCGCGTAAGCACGAAATATGTAGGCTGGTCAGTCCGTAACCACTAAAGATGTTGAAAGAAAGAACGGCAAGCGAAGAAAGGGATCACACACCGGTCACCAGTGTGGTAGCCCAGTGCACTGCTCGCCGAGCTACGTATCAAGCAGGCACACCAGGAGCAGGCGGTATGAGAAAGTAGTAGCAGGTGGTTTCAGGAAGCGCGGAGCGAAGAAAGTTGGAAAGAGCAAGAAAGCAAGGAGCAGGAACGGGTGGTGTAGAAAGATTGCGAGGAATGAGGAGAAGTGAAAAGGGCAAGAAAGCGCGCCTCTCCTCCCTTGGTGACTCAGAGCATATAGCGCAAGGACCTTGTACCCAGGTGGTGCTGAAGAGAAACGCGCGCAGCGTCACAAAGAGACAATGGTGTGTCGTGAGCTGCTTCCATAAACAAATCCTGCACTAGGCGAAACTCTAACTAAAAGCGCCACCCACCCAAACACTGAAATGGTCATCCGGCCCAAGCCTCCACCGAAAATAAGGGTAGCACCCACCCTACAAAGGTACAACATTTCAACGCGTTTGGCAGAATAACCAAATATACAGCAAATTCTTTTAGTTGCGCCTAACCTTTCTACCCTATAAACAATTACTGTAAACATGATCATTAGAATGTTAGTGCGAAGATATCGAAGATAAGATATACCAACAAGAACCGTTCTGTGTTTCCTCTTAGCATGCGCAGCAATAGTTGTGAAAAATATTATAGTTCCGTATATACAAATTGTTTAAAAAACAGGGACATATTAAGAAAAATGCAAGTCATACGCTTTAACTACCCTAATTAAGCTGAACTTCAACTTCGTCCTAAGTACCATTTGTTTATGTTATTGTCTATTCTTCGAATGAGTATTTTGTTAGCCGATTTATATGCAGGTTAACCTTTTTAACGGAAACACTTTTCTTTTTAAATAAAGGGTGTGACAGTTACGCGGACACCGTTTCCCATTTCGTGTATTTATGGCTCAGCGAACATTAGGTGGAGTGATACAGTTTATGATCAGAACGGTAAATAACTAATACTGTAAAACCCTTTAATTTCGCGGCCCCTATTTTTCGCGAATCGGTCCCAAAGGACAGAATCGCGGCCACTAACTTTCGCGAATTCCAGATGCCTGCCTTGAAATTCTTAAAGATCGCGAATTTTCAATTCGCGAAATTCGCGAAAATTAAGGGCTTGCGAACATTAAGGGTTTTACAGTATCAAAAAGTAACTATAATTATTGATTTTGTGGCTATATTGCAATTGAAGTATTGAGGGCAATTACCACTATATATTAGACCGAAATAAAGAATTTATAGAAATGTGTTAGCTTTAGACACTGATCGATCAGATTTTTGCAGTTGCACGCCTAATAAAATTGGTGCGTGAAAAAAAAAAAGCGCCGCAGAGCCACGCCCACATTGACACTTAAAGAAATGACAGACTCATTTCAGTTCAGTCGTCTCTTTCTTGGCAGTGTGCAGTCGCCAAATTCATGAAGGACGTAGTGCCGAGGTTGTGACGACCTCACTTCATGAAGCGACTACGTCCCTTTTATAAACGCCATTGTGAGCAGTGCTTGCAACTGGCGGCTCCCTTTTTGCGCGCAGTTTTTATATAGGCTGGAAAATATGTGAAAACTCCAAATTTAATATCTCAAAACCAATTACCAATTTTCCCAATTTTTTTAAATATTTACTGTCTTCAATATTTCTTGCCTTTATTACCGTATAGCAATAATTCACATAAAAGAAGCGTTAAACTATAATTCACTTATTTTATTTAATTAACGTTCTGATCATGACTGTTATCTTCCACCTAATGTCTGCCCAGCCCAATTTATATGCAATAAAAACGGTAGTTACGTAACTGTCGCGACATTTTTCTAAGAATTTGTTTTTCTTAAAAAGTATACAATGCGTAAGAACAGTATTGCAATGCGATATTTCGTTTTTTATATAAACTGATTGAACAGAATACCAGTACACGTGTGCTTGTCTGAGAACCCTTTGTTATGGTGCATACAAAGCAGCTATCGACGGTGACAATTGCCATATTAGAGCTGGATCACACTGCACTTGTCGCGGCCTTTGACTTTCGACACTATCTTTTTGGGAATATTAACATAAAAAAGAAAGCATTGCGTTGATTGTTGAATTCACCATCAATTGTCTAGTTTAATTAGACTATCTACTAGACTTCCAAAGAGCAAGGTCGTTTGTCGACTGCACTAAAAACATTTTACTGCCATGTTACTGATCACTCTTTCGAAGCGACCCTTTGGCTGCGCGCATGGTTATCTTGTATTGCCCTTACGTATCTGGAAACCCCACACAGTGCGATTTCACCGCGATCTCCAAGTTCAGGAATAACCTAGGGATGACACATTTTCCTCATTGATAACTCCGAGCACGTAGTCAATTCTAGCGAATAATACTTTTTTTCCACCTCTGAATAATATAAATTTGTTAAAGCAATGTCCGAAAAAGTGTTTGAAAATGCCTGGGGAATCAAGACAATTGTTCTTAGATGCTTATCTATCACATTAAAGTAGTGGAGAGGAAAAAATCGAGATGTGTTTCACAAAGGTACGGGGAGGATAAGGGCATCGACACAACCAACTAGGACATCAGTTTTAAGCTTTGCATTTTCGTTGAGCATGTGTCGCTTAAAACTGTTGAGTCCGACTTTAATAAAACAAGAGTGAGCAAAAGAAATCTATTTTATTCGCATCCAGGAAGTACCCGAAGGAGATGCTGTCGCGTTTCAAAAAAGCTAAGGAAAAGCGTTGCTTACAATGCCTGCCGGACAAAGTATCAGAAGAATGCTCAACAATTAGCGCGGCTTTAGAGGCTGCGAAATTTCTTCCGTCACTCCCTACATGACCGAATAATGCTGACTTAATTATGATTACACGGTAAAAAAAGGCGTTCTGCAACGAAAGTAAAAATCAAGCTTAGCTCACTCCACCGGGTCGGCAGGTGCAGTGATTTGGTTTCGAAGTGTCAGAAGTTCGCGGCATATATGACGATAAGCAGTTCTTATTTGATTTCACCACGCACTACTACACACAATCCGTGGTGTTTGATCAATTGTTTGCCTACAAACAGGGAGTAGAAATTAAAATCAAACAGCCGCCCGAATGCCGCTTTTTCCATAAGTGCAGGGCTTGGCAGAGATAATCAAAAATGTATTCCAGAATATAAATACCGATTTACATTATTTTAAGGCAATATATAGAAACATTCAAATATATTTCACATTCATGTAACGAGATACACATGAAACGATTATGCGAAAACGACAAAAGTTATGTTTAAATACAGATACACACACAACACGCACACACGCAGGCACACACGCACACACACACACGCGCGCGCACACACACAAATAATATAATATATATATATATATATATATATATATATATATATATATATATATATATATATATATATATATATATATATATGGTGTTTCACGAAAGATGCACAAATTCGATATCGCAAAAACTACGCGTCGCAACAAAAAAAAGAAGCTGGTGTCGTTTTGCTTTTGTGGCGATTTCTTATGAAGTATTCTTATCATATTTTAATAATGCTTACCCGCAAGGCATTTCACACAAGGGAACAGGATTGCCACAATACGCATGCTCACGAGAACGTCCACGAGAGGCGTGGAAAGAATTTCACGATGGCAATCGCCTTAGGCACAACAACGCGATAGACGCTCCCCAGCTAGCACAATCTATGCGGAACCTAAAACAATTGTGTTGCTTCAGCCTTACACAAACCGTCGCAGCCAAATGAGTACGCCTGGACCTGCGTGGAAACAACTAGCAAAGAATTAAATTTGTGAATAAAGAAAGCCTCCTTTAATTCCCTATCGTCATGAAAGCTAAACACGATTCAACGAAGATGACACGCATTTTATTAATGATATGTTAAGATTCATGCTTTTTGAGAAAGGGAACGTTGGTATGGACTTGACATGAGACTTGTGATTATTAAACCGCAACCGAAATGAAGTACTAGTTGGTCCTTTATAATCCACGTTACATATAGTTTACAGCGGAAAAGATAAATAACGTTAAGCGTACAACAGTTGAGGTTTCCAGTGATTTTGATAGAAAACAATCTTATACAGGGTGTTTTTTTTAACTGCACCAAATTTTTATACAAAGTGGGAATGTTTTATGAATGCGGTTTTCAGTGCGTGTTTAAATGGCTCGGCGGACATTAGATGAGAATATAACCATCACTATTATCAGACTAATTAACTAAAATCCGTTAAATAACCTTTCAATTGTTGTAATTAGGATATATGTTTATATTACGAACTTTGAGGCAGTCATATGCCAAGACTGTTCCAATTTGTAGAATTCGCGTAACCAGCTTGTGTACCACGATATTCGTCCACGAATTCTGCACTTTTATCCGGCTAATGTAGCAAAGTTCGCCTATAGTGGCCACTTTCGTGAGGTTTGCCGAATTGAGTGGATAAAAAGTCGGATTAAGTAAAAAATTCGGGGGCAGATATCTTGGAACACAGGCACATTACGCGAATTCTACAAAATGGAACAGTCTTGGCATATGACTGCCTCAAAGTTTGTGAAATAAACATATATCCTTATTACAGTAATTAAAAAGTTAATTAACGGATTTTGGATTAATTAGTTTGATAATAGTGATGGTTATATTCCCATCTAATGTCCATAAGCCATATAAACACGCAATGAAAACCGCATTCATGAAACGTTTACCCCCTTTATTTAAAAAATTTGGTGCAGTAAAAAAAACACCCTGTATATTCTTTTCGTTTGAATCGGAGCGTGGTCGAAGGCTAGAAAACCATACGAATAGTGAGCAGAAATCAGGTGGAAGCTTGCCATTGTGATATTTAGTGCGGTAGAAAAATATTTAAAGGAGGGAGAGCATATGGTAGTCCATATCCTATATTATTTTACTGGTGATGAGATCAAACTACTGCGTCCCGAGCGACTAATCTTAGAACTAGTCCCGCGGGTACAACAACAATGACGCATCAATCGGCTGATGTAGCAGAAAGTTGCGTGAGCGTTCTGGTGGGGCTTGTATTCTCCCGTCACCCAATTGGGGGAGGGGGGGGAGTATTTTGTATTAACTTTCGGCCTCGTGAACAAATGCACCATGCACCGTGCATGTGCCCAGCAACCGCTCGGCACAAAGCCCGAAGTGGGTCCAGCTCACGTCTTCTGTCAACTGCTTGGGAGAGGGCGTTTCACCATGCCGGATCTTTGTGGTTATATTTGACCCTTTTTACGCCACACTGCCCCTCGTACTTTATAAAAACAAAAATAACGTAAAAACTGAACTTTACAGACTTTGCGGCAAATAAACAACGAGGTCTTTTCAAAGAAAAGAAGAAAAAAAAGCTGGAAAGAGCGTTTTTATACTTTGATCTTCCCGACAATAAAGGTGTCGCACGTGCTTTAGCGGTATCGGCGTTGTACCAGGCAAAAAAAAAATAAACGTTTCGTGTGCACTCGCTCGTAAACCACTCAATGATAATAGGCGAAAAGCGAGCCTTTGACTTTTGCCAGGTGGCTTTGTCTTCAACAATTGGCAGAGGACGTCGTTCACCGTAGAACTCGGTTTGCGAGTACCACCAGACGTGTAGTAGCTTGCCACACATAACGGTACTTGTCTCGATTTAGTCATCGGCAGGAACGTCAGCTCACGTCTAAAGTGTGTTTCCATTCCTGGATACTTCAGTGACCGCAATACTATTTTGTACGTGTGTAAAGTCAGCACTAGATGGGATTAGCACAAGTGATCAACGGCCGGAACGGAAAGGTGATCACACACCGATCTCTGTTGAGAATGTACGGCAGAATGAGTGTGACCGGGCCGTTATCATCTTTCAATAGGGAGTTTTCGTAGATAGTTATCACCGTCCCGCAACGCCCTCTGTAACCCGCTACGATACCCGGAGCCCTGCAGTCAAGGCTATTGGCGCGCAGGCGTGGTAGCAGCTTCTTCCTTACGGGGGGCTTAGCGGAGTGGGAAACGCGGTCTACGAAAACTCCCGAATATGAGGGGTCCGCAACAGTCAATTATCGTTTGCAACTTGCTCTTTTTTTACTAGATAAAAACTGTTGTTAATGATGCCTATCAATTTGTCGTGTTGAACCATAAATAGTCAGAACAATCGTTATATATACAAAACAATCTACCAATTACCCTATACTAGCATGACAAAGGCACGAGTAACACAGAACGTGACGTATTAGTGTAGAGAAAGTGTTTATACATGTGGATACCGGATGGCGCTGAGTGGCCGTGTGTTGGTCAAAGTAAGCGTGTGAGTGATCAGTGAATGCTCCTTGTGGGTGCCCTCCACTGGGGTTTCGGTGCAAACGTTAATTTCTCAGAGCCTGTAGCAGTGTGAGACGCAGTATGCGGAGCTTCCGGGCTACAAAGAAGGATTGAAACGCGGCAGCGCCGAGTGGAGTCCTCCACCAGCTCGCGGGATGTGAAAACCAAACACTAGAAGCTACCATGGACCCTGATCTAGACGCTTGGCGAAAACGTCGCCGAGAAATTCAACAAGCAAGATTGGCCAAGGCCGCACTTGACCTGAGCGCCGCCAATCATCGCCGGCGGATATCTCGCCGACATTTTCGCCAAGCGCCCAGACCAAGGCCCCAGATCAACGTAACTAAAATACTTAGTTGGGAAACTCGCCTTGTAAACCTGGGCCCCTGGCGTCCACCAAGACCAAGCTAAATACGAAAACAGCGCCACCCTTTAGCAACGGGTTGAAACATGAAAGTTGCTTTATATGGATACTGCAATATGGCCCTGCGGGATGGCGCCGCCGACCCTTCCGTGGCACGACGGAACCAGTAGGTGCAGCCGTCCAGTTCACGGAGTGACCACTGCGGGAGAAATGCCAGCGTTGCGATCGCCATCAGCTCGGTACTGGGATAAGGATCTGCGCCACTTTTTCCGAGCAAGCTCTATGGCAGTTTACCAACTGAGTGGTTCTAGTAATGTTGCCCCAGATCTACCTCAACCCGTTGTGGAAAAGTAGTCTTCTTTTCTTTTCCTTTTCGGATCCTCTGTCGCGCTACCTTGAGGGCTTTCTCTGGGAAAGCCGTGAGCGCGCCTCGTTTCACGCAGCAGGACGCCGCTGTACGTCTGAACACGGGCTGCATAAATCGAGAGTGCACGACACGAGAGCCGCGACGGGAGAGTGCGCAACACGAGGGCCCCGCGACACGAGAGCGCGTGTCATGAGATCGCTCGACACGAAAACGCGCAGCCACCAGTTGAGCGCGCCAGTCGGGAGCGCGTCTGTGCGCCCTGTAAAGAGCTACTGCGCACGCTCACAACGCCTTCAACAGTCAATTAGTTACAAATGGCAGCGCGCAGACGGCGATTTTTGAAGAATGTTTATAAAAGAGACACAAACACATGCACGCAGACTAAGCTTGCACCGCCATGACTTACTTACAGCATATGGTAAAAATAATATACATCAACATACGGGCAGGAAGAAAGGTGAACGCAGTGACATTACGCTTTTGTTTTTGATTCATCGGTTCCATCGGCCACTAACATCAGCTGCGCTCCAACATATGGCGAAACGAAGTTTCTCGTACATAATCGAGTAATTTTGAAGGGAACCCTTGGTTATCACCGTAGTTAGGTGTGTTCGATTAATGTTTCCAATCGAATAGCTCAGTGTAGCCCCTAGCTTCCCCACTGTTGAGAGAACCGGCCTTCTTTGGCTTTCCTCGCAAAGTCAAGCGCTATGAATGGCGTTGCGCTATTCGATTCAAACCACTATCCACGCAACCTTAATCGTAATAGAGTCCAGTTAATGTGATAGCAGTTCCTGATGTCGTTTCTAATGTTTTAACCTAAACTTCGGTTATGCAGCGTCTTTTTTTTTTTTGCAAGGACGCCTCCGTCATATAGCAGGTACGTCGGTCGGGATTCGAACTCGCCACCTTGGAATCCTTAGGGCGGCGCTTTGCCTCAAAGCGACCGAGGTGGCAGCTTTCAATGTCGAGGTTGCTTCTTTCACAACCGATCCGATTTCTGGTATTGCTTGAGTGTAAGTTGATTTTTTATTTTGTTAAAATCATGATCCTAAAAATACTAAATTTCAAAATGAAAAAATATATATATAAGAAAATAAATGTAAAACAATTTTATCTAAATAAGGATTACAGTTACTTGTGTCACATACATTTGACTTAAATCAAATTTAAACCATAGAATTAGTAAGTATGTAAGGAATAACAGGCGGGAAAGCAGACTGGAAGGGCGCAAGATATTTAACACTAACCATCGTTGTTCAGTCACCAGAGTGAGACCGAACGTTTTGATTCGCAGATGATGATAATCGCAGTTTCATAAGCTAAAACCCGTGGCTCCGATCGTGGGGTTATTGAGATCCTCACAAATATGTATCTTAATCATTTAACGCTGTACCCGAAACATTTTAGTTTCTAAATGCAATAATGTCGCAAAGGTAGATTCCATTCATGCATGTTTGTTGCCGAATATAAACTGCTTTATACCTGAAAAAACCTCGGTCATAGAATCTGGTGTTCTTAATGTTAATGACAAAACATATGTTTGCTTTCAATAATTTCTTTTATTATTTGCCGTTCATCGGCGCATAAAGCTATATCAGCCGCATGACACAAATAAAGAAACCTTGTGCAAACGTCTTCATCTTTCTAAGGATGACGATAAACCGCACTCTTAAAAACATCTCCTGAACTACTGCGGGCCAATAGAGGGCGAAAAATAAAGTGCCAGCTGCGTATGTCATTCATTTCCTATATTGTGTTCCGAGTTTCAGATAAATACAGATAATCCCCCGAAATGATCCCCGAATTTTGTTTTACCAAATCAAAAACAACAAAAACTGCCCTCACATAAAAAAAAGTCGGGATTTGCGGAAAGGCGGATTTATTGCGACAACCATATTTTTGTTTTGATCCGGAACATAGCTCCCCGCCAGAGCAGCCTGCAGGGAAGTTGTGTTTTCTTTTTTTCGGGAATTGCGTTTACTCTTTCGTTTCCTTTTTAATGAGTAGCATACTGAAAAAAAATTTTTTTTCTTTTTCCGTATTTGGGTTGTTTCTATGTTACCTGAAATTTGAAGAATCAAATGTTTGAGTTAGTTTTTCCTCAACATAATCCGCGATGAAGGGCCACTTTTAGCCGGCGCAGAAAAAAAGAAAAAGCATGCCCCTAAACGCCGAATATGCAAAAAAAAAAAGGGAAAAAGCACTTCCGAATTTGCACAAAAATAAACCTAGGAAAAAGCCTAACTCCAGTCATAGCCCCTCATACACACGCTGCATGCTTAAAGGCTGACGCCACTGACGCAGATTGCATATGGGGTATGTAACGACAGCGTTGAAACGAGAGCCTGAGGAAATATAAGACACTCATTTCTACCCTGTTTTTTTTTTTTTTTTTAATCTGGTTTGATATTTCGACGGACTTCGAGAAAAATCCTGCTCTGCAACACGACGTGCATACCCATGGGCGAAAGAGTAATCAGTGGATATTGTGAGAAGAGACGACACAATATGAGAGGCATCCCACGACGCAAATAAAACGTACGCAACCAAAATTTTGAGACCGACGCCCAACTACTGCGCTTTAGGAAAACTTGAGAACCGATAATCTATTATCTGCGGTTCTTCTCTCTTTTTATCGGGAAGAAGTTTTGAAACGACGTGTTTATTGGATCTGCCGCTGTTCTTCACAATGCCTTGCAAGAGGAGGACGCGGACTGCAAAGGAAGAACTGAGCAGAAGCTGGGAAACGCTGAGTATGTTCATTTTTATTGAAGGAAAATACCGGACCTTCATGCTTTGTTTACCGGCCATAGGGCTCGTCGCAATTTGATCCCGCTCTATATAGACCTTATAAAAAAAAGACAAATGTTAACTGATTTCGGCGTTGTCTACTGGAAAGCACTGACAAAAACACAGCTGCGCTTTCTAACTCTCTTTATTTATTTGCATCTCAACCATACCGAGCTAGGAGGCGAAGGGTGAAAAGGGGATCTGAACGCAACGATTTCTTCTTACTGCAGAGATGCTCCACTTGCTTTTGCTCCCTACCTCGAGAAAAACCTTTAGTTTCGCGATCTTTTGCTGAAGGCCTAGGATATCAATAGGTGTGTTCCTTGAAAGTATCAAGGTATGATGATAAAAACACAGCATCGCTAGCTCAGCGCCATATGCAAAGCGCTCATTTGGGGCTCTTCACCAATGTGTCTGCACTCCGATGCGTTTATCTACCTTAGACAAACAACGCAGAGCTACCTCAACGCTGAGTGAGCGCTGAGGCTAGATGCAGGGGATGCATTCGCTCTATCTAAGCTCTAAGGGGCAATTATCAGTTGGCCTTCCCATAACAAAAAACTCCCAATACCAGTATTCTCTCTATATTTTTTCGTAAACCTATTTTAATCAAAATTTAAATAAATTTCGACCGATTTCGAACCTAAATGAAATCGCGATCTAAATCAAGATTTTAATGCTTTTGATAATTATTTATTCTACCCTCTTAATATCTCGTATATAAACGCCGCAATGGTTCACGCTAAGTTTACAACACGTTCCACGTCGAATTCATTATCGAAGTGCGTTGAGTTTTTTTTTAAAGAAATTGGATTGTAGCAATCTTCACAAAGTACTTTTAAATATTCGATAAGCTGATGACTTCCTAAACGCAGGATGGTGTATTAAAAAAGGTTGTCTTTCCAAAGGAAATGACGCTCTGATTTGCGTTTTTAATATAGGCCTAAATCTAGATTTTAATATCTTCGCAAATACACCGGCCTCTCCTTCGCCGGACAATCACGAGTCAGCCACACTTTTTAGAATTCTCAATACATGTTGCCATCATGCTCAAGGTTTATTTGGGGAGTTTGCGTTTGCGGGAGTTGACTTGATTTTCGTTTTGCTTTTAACTGCGATCGTATAAAAAATAAGCATGTGCCCTGCTTGAGCGGAAATAGTCGCTTATGCTGGCGACTTCCTCCCACATATATTCAAACGTTCCCTTTGTTAAAGTGGTGATCAGGCGAGTACTGTCCGGGCAATAGAGAGGAAATCAGCACTACACAAGACCAAAGATAACGAAAGAAGCACGCGGCACTTGCAGTGACTGAGAGCCTAATTTACTAGGGAAACAGAGCACAGCAAAAAAAAAAAAGAACAGTACCAAAACAAAACACAGACAAAAGATACTGGATGCAACAAGCAAAGAATACCGCGTATCATGTGAATCATCTGAATCCTTTAAGGGCTCTACCTTATTTTCCGTATCTATCAGATGTTTGACTAGTGCAGATGTCCACGGCACTCTAGTGTTATACTCGAACACCTCTAATCAATCCGCTGATGCTCTGGTAATTTCCCCTGATAATTACAATAATGATATTGAAGTCGGGACAACAATAAGAAGCTGGGGAAATCCAGAGAGATATATACTTCTGATAAGCACAGAGACCATTCATGCTGCACGTGTTCATTCATCAAAGCTATATCATTGACTTGCCTGGTATAGAATTCGCACAGAGTCCATGGGAATGGTTCCAAACACTATACCAGTGCGTACTCTACATATCTTTGCTGATGAATCACAGCAAAATTGCTACGTCCCTAGCACGTCAATGTGTTTTCTGGCTCGAATCCTGCATACATTTTTCTGCATCGGCCTGTCTACTTTATGACCTGCGTCGTCTTACTGGTTTATACTATTTTTATTATGTTAGCCCCCTTATGCTGCTCCAGGTTTTTCTATGGGTATATTATAATTTTTCAAAATATGCTTTTTTTGCCGAAAAATACACGCAAATCGGGACAATAAAACTTACGTCTTCATGTCCGTGGTGATTTGATACCTTGGTATCTAGATTTTCTTAAGAAATCTAGCCCCACCGCACACTCGCTTCGGAGAAGTTAAACAACATGCTATCTGCTCCATTCGCCGGTGCCTAATTTCGTAATAATATGATCTAAACTTCTTTTTTCTTTTTAGCGAAGCTGATAATGGTTAGGGTTCCGTAGCCATTTTTCGTGGTGCGTGACCAAAACTCTACTACTCGCACCACGGCAAAGCGCACTCACGCGTCACACGCCTTCCCCGTACAAAATATTCGAAGTGAAAATGAACCAAAACCAACCGCTGACGTAACGCTGCGTGCCTAGACTGCCATTTGTTCACAGAGCTTTGCCCGAATTTAGAACAGTTACTGCTGCCACAGACGCTCGCACCTGCGTCCCGCGGAGCACCATTTCCCTGCGTTCTTCTTTGGTGACTGGGTAATATTAAGCAATAGGGCTGTTCGGTAGATTGGTTATCAATAGGCACCATTTTAAAGCTCAGTATACTCTCAGGTAAATAGTGAAGTTTCCTCAAATGTTTGCAGCTGAAGTGACCCGCGTCGGCCATATTGCTCGCAGCGTCTCACTTTGTCGACGTTCCAAGCTCTTGCGTGCCTGGGTTCCATTCGTTCCCGCTCTGCCATGGTGGCGATCCCGAATCGCGCGTGTCTACACTTCCGCCGGTGGCGGCCCCATTACCTGTCTAGATTTCCTCCGATTTCTCGGGGCGGGTCTGCGATCGTGGAGCAAAGCGAGTTTTGCCGGTCATCCAGCTTCGCAGAGTGGAATGGCAACATGATTTTGTTGCTTCCGCCACTAGGTATTATTAGCAAAATTAATTGGATGGTGACTATAGAAGCGCGCAGGTCTGTTAACCCAAACTGCTTTTGTTTGTTTAAATATATGGGTGTTTTCATCTCAATTCTGGCACGGTTTTGGGGTTGATGTTTGTTTTAACAAAAAAGAATATAGATCTCGACGTATTCTTGCAATGAGAAAACATCTCAAACGTCAAAGCTAGGCGGGTCATTTTGTTTCCGAGTTGTTGGGGAAGGGGTGGGAGGGG
>JAZHYW010055223.1:0-32990 GCA_037355805.1 Ixodes ricinus | reverse complement strand
TCGGGGAACAGAGTGCGATACTCTGAGCGCAGATCATTTAGGGCCGGTTACCCAAAGCGGCTCTTTCCTAAGTCGGCTTAGCGCCCTAAACCGAGCTCGGATAAGCACGGGTTTAAATTCCGGTTGCACCAACGTTAACCCGGCTTTACAGACGCGCCCCTAGCTAAACGCTGGATTTGCCTAGGGAATGTAGGGACAAACAGAGCGAACTAGGGAACGCTCAGAGGGACGAATACGATTGGCGGAGAGGAATCTCGTGATGTAAACAAAAAACCTGCTGTAGTAGCCGTCGTCGGCGTCTGCTTTTCGCTGTATTTCTTCGGTGAGTAACGAATTAAAGGTCTCCAAATTCAATCATTTTTTTCGCTTAACTTTCAAAAACAGGAGTCAACGCTTTAAATAAACACGAATGCTCTTTACATCTGTGATTGTGTGTTTAATATCGGTTGATAACAGAATATTTTGACAGTGACAGTAGTTTTCGTGCTCACATTTTGAGATAAAGGAGCCATCGGGGGCCCCAAATCTCACCGAACGCGAGAAGGACGCTCTACTCGCTACATCGCTGAAGACAAAACATCATCGAGAATAAGTAGGCAGGTAAGATGACTACTAAAATCAAGTCATGCCTGAGACCGATGAAGTTCAAAACAGTGACGAACTCGCCACGGCAGCTGCGAAAATGCCCGGAAATCGTCGAATAGAAGTCGCCGAGTTGTCGTCGCCACGAATAGAAGTTGTCGTCGCCACGAATGAAAGATATAAAGCAAAATATTCCTAAAAAGCGCGATCACCAAAAAAGTTACGGTTATGGAACGATACAGTTTTCTGAAGCCAAGATTCTACTCGCGAGACAAGGAAAATTCACTGAAGATTGTCTCGAAACTCAGAAAACGAAAGAAATTGACTTTTCGCTGTTTTATAATTTAAAAGCGCCGCAATCTGATGCAAACGGCAGAAGTGTCGACAATCAGCTGATCGCCGAGATCATGTACTGCCACTATTCAACGCGCTGATCGGATTGAAGGATATGCGTTGCAAGTAGAAATAAACAAGCTGGTAAATAACAATACGTTACAGTTATGCGAAAATCAGTAAGGTATACATACGAATAAGCTCGTTGACAGAATAACCAACGGGAAGACAGACGTGAGCCCCACAGCTCCGTACGTATCTCGGTTAGGGCTAACACGCACTGAGAGTGGAGAGCAAACTTGAAAACAGGGGTCGATAAACACTTCACGCGACAATATTTTGCATCCTTGTCACAATCGAAGGTCATTCTGTCGAAACTCTCACGCTGTTGTAGCCTAAAACACTTTGTACAACCGATTTCGTCCACCGCGTCGACCGCCACAAACCAGCCGCCATGTTTTAAATCCAGGATTAAGAAACAACCAAAAGCAAAGCGCCCAATGTTGAGCGCTTACGATAAGCGTAGTTTAGTGCTAGGTTTAGCGATAAGCGATTTTGGTGCAACCGAACGAAACCGAAACTTAGCTTAGGTTCCCGGCTAAGCTCCGCTTTGCGCTAAGCGGCGTTGGTGCAACCGGCCCTTAGTGGCTCTAGTTCTTCCCAGAAGTGCCGCACGGCACGTGTCTCGAGCATTTCCACTTACTTCAGGATAGATGGGCTTTACTCGACACCTCCTGGGAGCGGGTTTGCAAACCAGTATTCAGACGAAACGCAGATCGATATAGGACATAGGAAGTGCAAAAGTGCCGCTTTGTTTCTATTTTTTTTTCTAGCTTTGAATTGAGCTGTAAAAATAGACAATTATTTTTGCAGAACAACGTTCGCGTGCAAAATGTGGCAGTCCAAACGGCCGCAACGCCGCACCCTGTGCTTTTGATAATTTCGAACGTGGTTGGAACTTCGAATCCATTCGGAAATCAGAGCTTATTCTACGTTATGTAAGCCACTATAATCTACGAATGTACTGGCTCGTATCTCGCGCCGCCCGTTGGCCGCTTCTGGCAGCGGCGGACTCAGAGCGAAGAAGATCTAGCTCGAGATCGGTGGCGAACAGCCCGTGGCCCGAGCCCACCTCGAGCGCCCGAACTGCATGCGCAGCGGCGGGCATGCAACTCGTTTGTTCCGGAAAAATTCTGCGCCATCTATGAGGAAAAGGGCTAAACAAATAAATAGCGGTTGAATCCCCCTAAATGGGGCGAACGTGTGCCCAAACCAAGATAGAAGAAGGCTAGCCTCCCCAGGCGTCGATTTTGGCGAAACAGCAGGATGGAACGCTGGGGCGGGTCTGAATCTGGTTCCCCACGCGGAGCCCCTTATGCACGCGCGTGGGTTTCTGAAACAATCGGAGTGCAAGGTTCGGCGCGTAGAGTATTCGCGCGTCGAGATTAGCCACATAATTCTCGAATACACCAAATCGCTACATTTACAGAAATAACAAAAAGGTGCGTTGGCTTCCAGGCATCGAACCTCTGCCCTTTGCGTAGCCAAGCACGTGAACCATTCTGCCACGGGTGCGCTTGCTCGAGACACGTGCGGCAGTACTGCCGCGCTTTGGCTGAGCAAGAAACGCCCGGTGACGGACGTCTATAAGATTCATGTTCACTCTTACACAGGACTTAACTTTTATAATTTTTTTCTACTTTTTTTTTTCGAAAGTACCTGTTCATTTTTCTTTCGAACGCTCCACGATCGAACCTTCTGGGCCCAATTTCCGAGAAGCAGACGCGCACTTTGCGGGACCTTATCGAGTCACTCGCTCCCACTTGCTGCTACGCCGCCAAATTGCCACCCACTTTTCTTCTGCCTCGACTGTCGTTTTTGTTTTTTTAATTTTGTGTGGCACAAGTTTAACCAGTAAACTTTCAGTTTGAAAGGGGATTTTGACGCTACGGCTGCTTCCATTCGTTACAATATTGCTCCGCACGTCAACCGGTCGGAGACGCGAGTATCCTCCGCTTGCTGTTGGCTGAGAGTGGTCCTGGTTTGGGAACATGCTCCTCTTATCGCCAGAGATTAACTCGTGTGCCTTTTCAATAGGAAAATTGACCGCGTAACTTCATGATTTTGAAATTTCTAGGATGCTTATAGCCAGCAGTGTTAGTTATCGCAATATTTAGGCGTTCTCAGAAACCTCCTCAAGGTCCCTTTAATCATGATTCACTTTTAGTGGAGTACGTGTAACATTGTCGTAATTTAAAAGCTCTTGCTGATCAAACTCAGCGATTTGAACTCGTGGCGATACATAAGGTGGTGGCCGTTGAGCAGTTGGAAAGTACGCGAGGACCAGAACTGCTTTCATGACTCAGACATATTAACCTTTATAAAAAAAAAGGTGAGATCTCGGGCTCCTGCAATGAGGAAAGTGTCCTGCAGACTGTTGGGCAAGCGGTTGAAGAGAAAATACGAGAGCAAACTTATGGAAGGAATGTTACTTCTAGTTAAGTACCGCAACAACGATATTAAAATGTATTTATTGCCAGGAAGCTAGCAAAATATCAGGAGCCTTATGGTGACTAGATTTCACGAGCGGCTCATCTGCAAAGGCGCGCGATACAAGCCTGCAATCCTATACTTCGTTTCACTTTATATGCGAGCGAAGCCAAAGCTAGAAGCGCGAGACCAGCGCTTTTTGCACTTCTCCCCAGTTCGCGTGCTCGAGCAAAGCCTGAACGCACGGAGCTTTCGTGCTCGCGCTTCCAGTTTGCCTTCGCTCGCACATAAGGTGAAACGAAGTATAGTTCATTTTTTTATGTTTCGCTGCTCTTCTATACTTCGTTTCACCTTGTGTTGTACCGCGGCGAAAGCTAAAAGCGCGAGCGCATGCGCTGGCAGCCGCTCTTAAGTCACGAGTGCTTGGCCGCCGAGATGTGCCCCAGAGGAAGGAGTCGCGCTTGTAGCCTTTCCTGCGGTACATCATAAAGTGAAACAGAGAGAACCTTCCTGGGCAATTTGAGAACAAATTCCATGTTTCTATCAAGAGGGTTTAAGCAATGAGCCTCTGCGTCAAAAAGCTATGACTCACAACATGGTGTCATTCGCGCCCTCATCGCGGACGCATGAGTGCCAGGTATCTTCACAGCGTGTACTACTTCGTTTCATCTTAAAGTTGCGACGAGTTCACTCGCTGTACGACGAGTGAATTTAGCCAGTGCGTACAATCTGCGGCACTGGTGGTCTTTAACGGTGCATGCTCACTGTCAGTAGTGATCATGACCGCACGCCAGTACGATACTATCCAGATCGAAACGGACAGAGTAGGGCTCGATCCAGTCCCGAGTTCTGCAATGCGAGCTTCGCTCCACGCGCGTCGAGCTGGGTACGTGCGCTCGCAGCCTACATCGACTAGCCGATCCGCCTCATGCGTCGGACGCATGTGTCAGGTAGCCACTCTCTGTGCTGTACTTCGTTTGAGCTTAAGCTGAAACGAAGCTATAGTGACCTGCGCGTTCTGAGGTTGCTTGGTTAGCTAGCCTGATCTCGTAGCGCCTGCTGCGTCTGTACTAACGCTGAAACGAACTATAGACCTGGTTCACTAAGCACATTAATCTCGATCAACGTTTATTTTATATTTTCTGTTTTCCTGCGCTCTTTTAATTCGTGAGAATATTTGATGCTGAATCTGTCCCCAAACTTGAAACACGAGCTTAATCTACTATCCAGCGTTCCAGTTGGTGAACGATAACTCTTGGACTGCTTTGTCCCGATAAGATGAGGTTGTTATTGTTTCAAGTCAGTCTCAGTGACTCCGTGGGTGCCCTAAACGTGACTGCATTTTGTGTATAATTAAACAGCGGGGTGTTAGTCAGCCCCATTAGACCTTCGTTATCTCCAGTGAGGACGTAATATTTGGCCGCACGCTGCTACGTCGCTCATCCACATTGAAACGGGGAGGTGCGTAGGAGATTGTAATCAGGATCCCTGGAGTCTGCGGTGCAAGTTTTTTCGCCATGTGTTTCGATCTGCGTCTTTTATCCTTCATGGTTCACGCGGCAATGGCGGATACTGATCCTTACTATGAGGGGCTGGATGGCTTTGAGCTGTTGTACGAGCCGGGCATTAGTAAAGCCATCAGAAGTTCGGATGCTTCTACCTAAATAGGGCGTCTGCTGAGGTTCTTAGTGCACTCTGTCGATGTTTTGTTTTGTGCTGCTTTGCGTAATTAAGTTTGTTTTAATAATCCACTTTGGCATTAAATCCTGAGAATGAGGCATTAAACGTAGGGCATGCTCACTTCATCAATTAGAATCTCAAAATTCTCACGACAAGAAGGGCTTCCTAGAAAAATTCCCGTTTCTGCATGTTCTATCGTTGCACGACAAGCGGGCCCTTTGAGAACGGGACAATAAGACAGTAGAGCATACGCTAAGGTTGCAGGCCTTGCAGGCGCGTGCTCATTCATGCTCGAAGTGACGCGCTGGGCTCCGCTGCGCCAGTCTTTCGTAACGGTACTAAACTATCAATACTGCATTGAGCCGTTGATCAGCGCTCGGAGTAATCAGCGGCTCGCTTCCAAAACAGGCCGTTTACTTCCATGACTGCATGCCTGTCTGCTCAGTGAGTCGTTCACCCCCTATTGGAGGTCAGTGCACACAACCCGTGCCAGTGTTCTTCCAGCGTCTCAGGCCGCCGGGAGAGGTGCTGGTCCGACCACGACAGTGACCACGCAGCCTGTCCTGGTGCCGCTCGTGCCAGTCACCGAGACCGTCCAGCGGGTCCCGTCACGGCAACAAGTCCCGCCTACGCAGCAGAACCCTGAAGGCGGCGGAAGAAGGGTCGTGTACCCCAGCCAGGTGGTGAGGCCCCGCGTGGTGCCCGTCCACCAAGTGATACGTCCGCAGGAAAAAGCATCCGTGGAAGGCGATGGGCCATCCGCAGAAGGGAGGCCCTGATCTCGCCTAGAGTCACTGCCGGCTTAAGTTGCGCGGTGTGCGGTGACTTCCGGCCATCTTATCATCGCTCCAAAACGAATAGGAATGAGGCATCAGCCGATACGGGCACCGGAGGACCAATCCCATTGCAAGACGTATGAACATAATGATCTAAGCCCTGCGTATCTTAAGCCATCAGTGACTGTAGCTGCCTCTCGAGTGCAACGCTTTCTTCATGCGCGCAAATCTACCTTCTCTCTGTGATCGAACCATAACTCGCCGAAGCCAGCAGACAGCTAGGTTCACGTTGTGTTAGACGTTTATTTGGTGATAAGGTGTGCTGTTTAATTTCCCACTATTTGGTATTCTTTACTTTAATCCGTTTCTCACAATACAGTACCGTGCTAACGTCTTCGTACAGGGTTGTTCTAGCTAGCTCTTTTTCAACCGATCTCTAGTTCTCGTTCGGGCTCGCATTTTTTGCCTTTCCGCGTGTAATACTGAGTGAAAATAAAGATTCTACTGCACACGAGGTGGCACTTTATTAGCACGTTATCCAATATTGATTAAATTGGCACTGGACTACATACACCCATACACGCGCAAATTCGTTTGTTATAATAAAGTAAATAAAATGGCATTCGTTAGCAAGTTTAAACGTGCTAAACAAGATTAGTAGAAAGAAACGTGACCTCCGACAGGAATATGCTCTCGGCTTGGCGTTTTGCCACCGCAAAGTCGATGTTGCGGAGCAGCTAGATGACGAGCACTTTTTTCGACAGCGGAGGAAATAAAACATTTTAAAACCGCATCAAGCAACATTGGCGGTTGACATTTCTGGGGCACGAGGTGGGTGATTCGATCCAAATTTTCGCTGAAGGCAGACGCAACACTCGTTCTGATACGAGCTTAGCCTATTCACTCGAGTAACAGCCTCGCTGTTTATGAGCAAAGCCTCTGGTTCTGCTTTTCTGTGGAGCACGGGGATTGTGAATCACAGCGATTGGCACAAAAATGGCAGCGATTTACACGACTGTAGTGGACCGTGTTCACACTTGCGTGGGTGTGCGACGCGAAGAGTATGGAGAAAGAGACGACATTTTTGGGCCAGTACAAAAATATATTAAAGCGTTATACAGCTAGAGAATGAGCAAATCCAAAAATTAATTATCGGAAAATCTAACACTTAAAGGGTAATTAAAGAATAGTACATCACAGTGTCCGTCAAGCGGGTCTGAGTTCTGGTCATGGTTGACACTCCGAAGTCGTAATGCCAGGTAGCTTGGCGCGTTGGGGCCGGTAGTGGACGACGGGATGGCTTGAAGAATGTGGCTTGAAGTAGCGGCAGGGCAGCCTTGGAGGCCCGCTGACCAGGCTTGTATTGGTGGACGACGAACTGAAGCCGTGCCGACCACGCCTATCGTTGCGGGTCGGTTTTTTCGTCCACCGGGTCCTGATCGCTTGTCCTGTTCTGTCGCCTCCTGGCTCCTTCTACTTCTTCTTTTCGACCACCCGCCGCACGCGCCAAATTTTCTCCCGGCACACAAACACACAGTCAACCAGCCACATCAGCATTCCTCGTCGTCGTCATCCTCTTTTTTCTCCATTGAAATCCGAAATCACCACAATTACCCCTCACTTAAGAGCGTTGTTTCGGTCAAACAATGTCTACAACACAAAAAACAAAAAAAAAAACCTGTTTACAAATTATATTACAGTTTACACATTTGACACTTGGTCCGTTCAAACTTTTGGGTTTCTCCCACACACAAACATATGCAAAGCAATTGATTCAACAACCCTGTCATACGCACGTTAAGCTCATAATTAAAAAAAACTGTTTTGGCCATTGTACACAATGCATCACTACAAAGAATAATAAGAAAGTTGAGGTTCTTATTTAACAGACATGCGACTCATATAATCGGCACCCACATTTTCACAGCCCTTGATATATTCGACTGTAAAGTCGTACTCCATGAGCGTCAAGCTCCAACGTAGTACACGGCTGTTTATGTGTTTTGCGGAGTTTATGTACAGTAAAGGCTGATGGTCGCTTTGCAGAATGAATGGTTTCCCGTACAAGTACACGTGGAATTTTTTAACTGCCCATACCAGCGCCAGGCCTTCTCGCTCTATCGTTGAGTAGCCGGCTTCACGAGGTAGCAGTTTACGACTCGCGTAAGCTACAGGATGGAGTATTCCATTATGCCGCTGCATGAGAACCGCCCCCACACTTGTGGATGATGCGTCCGTACTAAGGACGAAAGATTCAGAAAAGTCTGGCGCCCTTAAGATGGGTCGACTGGACAGTAGTTCCTTCAGTTTCTCAAAAGCATGTTGTTCCTTTTTCCCCCAAATCACTTTGTTCGGGGCCCTTTTTCGTGTCAACTCTGTTAGCGGTTGGGAAATTTCAGAGTATTGTGGAACGAAATCTCTGTAGTAGCCTGTCAGGCCAAGAAACGAGCGGACACCCTTTTTGTCTCGGGTGGCTTGGCAACTTGAATCTTTTTTAGCGTCTCGATTTGCGGTCGCAGGAGGTTATGTCCAATGATGTGACCGAGAAACTTCACTGATGCAAAGCCGACTTCGCTCTTTGTTGGCCGTATCGTCAGACCGGCGTCTCTCACCCGCTGGAAGAATGACTTGAGTGTTTCTAGGTGCTCTTCCCAGTTTTCGGTGGCGATGAGGACATCGTCAAAATAGTGGTAGACGTTTGGCAGGCCTTGAACCACCTTCCTCATGAGCCGGGTAAATACCGCCGGTGCAGTCTTGATGCCAAAAGGCATAAATCGAAACTGGAAAAGTCCCGAGGCTGTAGGGAAAGCTGTCATGTGCTTTGATCCTTCGTGCATCGGCACCTGCCAATAACCTTTCGAAAAGTCGAACTTTGAGAAGTATCGGCTGCTTCCCAACTTAGCGAACATCATGTCCACCCTTGGAATGGGTTCATTGTCGGGGACGAGGACCTTGTTTAATTGCCTGAAGTCAATGCACAGCCGCATTGATTCATCCTTTTTCTTTACCACCACTATGGGTGATTGGTACGGCGATTCAGAGGGTTCAATTATGCCCCGCTGTAACATTTGTTGGACTTCCTCCTGCACCGCTTCTTGGATAGCGAACGGTATCGGGTATTGCTGTACTCGAATAGGAATGTCGGTGGTGGTCTTCAGTTTGCACTCCACCAGGCTGGTCTCTCCTGGGACATCTGTGAAACTTTCCTGGTGCGCAGCCAAGAGGATCGAGACCTGCGCTTGTTGAGAGGCTGTTAGGTCGTTCGAGACTTTCACATCCTGGTGAGTTTCCTTCTTGTGGAGTGTCACAGAAGGTATGTCCTCTTCCTCTACCTCCTCGTGCTGAACCGCGACTGAGGCATGCTGGGGTGTTTGGTTAGAAACCGGTCTCTCTTCGTACTTTTTCAGCATGTTAATATGGAATAGACTTGTTCTTGTTCCCAGATCAATGACGTAGTCGATGTCATTTCTTCTCTCCAAAACCCTGAAGGGGCCCTTCCAGGTCAGGATCAGTTTGTTGTTGTCGGAGGGAGAAGAAGTAAAACCTTGTCTCCAACAGAGAGCTGGCGCACTCTCGTCTTCTTGTCGTAGTACTTCTTCTGTACCAGCTTCGCCTTTCTGAGCTGCTCCTGTGCTATCCGGCAGGTGTCTTCCAAGCGCTGGCGGAGCTCGACCATGTAGCCGTACGAGGTTTTCGTGTTTTCGTCAAGGTGCTCTCCTGTCCAGAGTTCCTTCAATATGGACATCGGTCCTCGGACGTACCTGCCGTACAGGAGATCAAAGGGTGCAAACCCAACACTGGCCTGCGGCACTTCGCGATACGCGAATAGTAGTGGTGCCAAGTATCGGTCCCACCTCTTCGGGCTCTCTTGACACATTCGTCGTATCATCTGTTTCAGTGTGCCATTAAACCTTTCCACGAGGCCGTTCGCCATTGGATGATACGGCGTGGTTGGCATCTGCTTAAACGAGAGGAGACGACTAAACTCCTTCATGAGTCCGGATGTGAATGATCTGCCCCGATCGCTGATGATTTCTCTAGGGAATCCCACGCGAGAAAACATCTCGAGGAGAGCTTCCGCAATCCTCTCCGTCTCAATGCTTGGTAGGGCAACTGCATCAGGATAGCGGGTCGCGTAGTCCACCATGGTTAGTACGTAACGGTTGCCCTTCTCTGATGTTGGTGACAGGGGTCCCACAATGTCAATTGCTACCCGTTGAAAAGGCGTCTCGATCACGGGCATGTTTCCCAAAGGCACGCGGCCTACCAAGTGTTTTGGAACGGTTCTTTGGCAGGTGTCGCATGACTTCACAAACCGCGTGACATCCCCTTGTACCCCTGGCCAATAAAACTCTTCGAGCACTCGATCTGTCGTTCTTTTGATTCCTTGATGTCCAGATAGTATTCCTTCGTGTGCCATTTTTAGAACGAATGTTCGGAGGCCAGTTGGGACAACGAGTTGTTCCATTTCCTTTTGCGATGGAAGTCTGTACCGTCGAAAAAGAATCCCGTTCATCAGCACGAACTCGATGTCGGCTGATCTTGAGGCAACCTTGTTCCCCACTGCTTCAAAGCATCTTTGGAGTGTAGCATCTTGTTTTTGCTTGGCGCTTAGCTCCGCCGGGTCGATGTCCAGTGGATTTATTTCTGCAACTGGTAGCCCAGCAGTTGTCGCCGAGGTCCGCATCGTTACGACACTAGCCTGAAGCTCGCCTTTCTGCTCATCGGAGCTCGATGAGGAGGTCGTCCCTGTCCAAATTTGTTGGTTGCCCAGGATTCTGTCTTCTTCTTGGGGCTTTTCTTGCTGGGGAAGAAATTTCTGGTCTGCTCTCCACTTGACATCAGGAGCAGAAACATCCCGTACGCCATCGATGTTGCCCAAGACGACATCATACAGCGGGCTTTCCATGCAGGTCGCCCTTACTGTGCCCGTGAAATAAGGAGAGTCGATGTCCACCTCTGCTTCAGGTAGGCATCGAACTGTCCGGTCGAGAAGGTAGATCGATCGACTCCTTCCTGTCAGTTTGTTATCAGGAACCAGGGATCGCTTTACGATGACCGAGTTGCATCCTGAATCACGCAATACAATGACAGGGTGTTGTTCAAGCAGTCCTTCAGCCGTTGGCATGCCATCTGTTTGACCATCGATTCTTCTTTCATCCTCCTCTGCTTTCACAGTTATTTTAGGGGAATGACTGTCCAAACCAACTTTCCCAGGCTCATTCTGAGGCGCCAGGGAACACGATGCTTGTCCACCCGCGTCTGTCTTGGTAGGGCAAGACTCTGCTTTATGCCCGCTTTTGCGACATTTCCAGCAAACAGTCGACTTTGGGTTGGATCCTCTTGACTTGGACCAACAGTCTGCTGCACGATGACCTTGTTTGTTGCAAAGGAAACAGGCGGGTCTCCCCGTTGCATCTGGAGGCTTAGAAATCTTCGCTTGCCCCAATGGCTTTGCCTCTTGGTCCTTATTGGTTCTGCCAAGATGGACTAGTCCTTGAGCCTCAAGATAATGATCGGCAGCTTCCGCCAACTTGTCAAGTCCTTGGCAGCCTCTTTCCCTTAGAAAGATGGTCAGTTTTTCGTGACATCTATTGAGAAACTGTTCTGACACTATTTTGTCCCGGAGTGCGTCGTAAGTGCGCTCCGTTTTGGCCATTTCTTGCCAATGGTCAAAATATCCCAACAGACGACCAGTAAACTGTCTGCCTGTCTCTGCCTCCTCTGGTCTTGCCTCTCTGAACTTGGCGCGATACCCTTCTTCCGTATACCGAAATCGTTGGAGAAGAGTCTGTTTAAGCACCGTGTAGTTTGTAGCAGCGTCAGCAGCCATGCGTCCGACCACACTTAATGCCTCCCCTGTCAAGCATAGACTCAGGGACAAGGCCCATTTGTCCTGTGGCCACTCTTGGCTCGTTGCTACCCGCTCGAATCGTTGGATGTAGGCGTCAAGCTCGTCGCGTTTCTCATTGAAAGCGGGGATGAGCTTGTGTGGGCTCCGGTACCCCTGCACAAAGCCAGCAGGTGTACCCGCACCAGACTCGTTCGAAATTCCCGCTACTGCACTTTCTCGGCGCTCCTGCAATCGTAACTGGAGCTCCAGTACCGCGCGTTCTGCTTCTAGGCGTGCACGAGTATGGCCATCCGCTTCTCTAGCGGCCTCGCGTTCCGCGTCGAAGCGAGCCCGAGCAAGGGCTTCTGCTTCTTTAGTAGCCTCGCGTTCTGCTGTACGCTGATCCCTCTCGCGCGCTCGCTCTTCATCCATCCATTGTTTCAAGGCTGCCCCGGACAACCCCAACTCCTTGCCAACCTTCATTAATTTCTCGGTATCCATTCTCAGCCGTCGCACCGATCCGCAAGGTGAAGCTCTTTAGGGTGTCATTTAAGAGCAATGTCCTGTCGCGGACGCCAGATATGTAGTGGACCGTGTTCACACTTGCGTGGGTGTGCGACGCGAAGAGTATGGAGAAAGAGACGACATTTTTGGGCCAGTACAAAAATATATTAAAGCGTTATACAGCTAGAGAATGAGCAAATCCAAAAATTAATTATCGGAAAATCTAACACTTAAAGGGTAATTAAAGAATAGTACATCACAGTGTCCGTCAAGCGGGTCTGAGTTCTGGTCATGGTTGACACTCCGAAGTCGTAATGCCAGGTAGCTTGGCGCGTTGGGGCCGGTAGTGGACGACGGGATGGCTTGAAGAATGTGGCTTGAAGTAGCGGCAGGGCAGCCTTGGAGGCCCGCTGACCAGGCTTGTATTGGTGGACGACGAACTGAAGCCGTGCCGACCACGCCTATCGTTGCGGGTCGGTTTTTTCGTCCACCGGGTCCTGATCGCTTGTCCTGTTCTGTCGCCTCCTGGCTCCTTCTACTTCTTCTTTCTCGACCACCCGCCGCACGCGCCAAATTTTCTCCCGGCACACAAACACACAGTCAACCAGCCACATCAGCATTCCTCGTCGTCGTCATCCTCTTTTTTCTCCATTGAAATCCGAAATCACCACAACGACAAAGATAGCGTCTTCCAACGAAAATGCTATCCGCTCAGATTGCATCTCCGCTCGCGTTTGTACCGCCTTTCTTGAAAATTGCACTTGCTTGGGTAGTTCCAAACGCAAAAATCGTGATTTTCAGTCTTGTGAATAGACCTGATCTCACCAAGCGTTCAGCGCATGCGTGACGCCGCCATAATTTTAGCTCGCGGGAGGCAGGCTGTAGTGCACGAGGCGGCTCGTGCAGTCTCGGGCTCTACACACGCTTAGCTTCAGCGACGCATTGCGTAGCTGGACCG
Source organism: Ixodes ricinus (assembly GCA_037355805.1). Taxonomy (NCBI): domain Eukaryota; kingdom Metazoa; phylum Arthropoda; class Arachnida; order Ixodida; family Ixodidae; genus Ixodes; species Ixodes ricinus. The sequence goes on along the minus strand of JAZHYW010055223.1, from coordinate 19,834 downwards.
TTGCGTCCCTCGACGCATTACGGCAGCGGCGGCGTAGTCAGGCTGGTGAGATTAGTGTTCTGAAAATCGAATCGGAGGTACGTAAAAAGTTTTGCCGTGCCGAGGGAAGCCGCTCAAACAAGGTGGATATCCGCGTAAACTTGCGTTTTTCCAGCACCGCGAGTCAGTAAGGCTTCTTTACAGCGGAGCTATTAAGAGCTAGTTTCCCCAGGATCGTGTACCCCGCAAAGAAATGAAGACACCGAACTCTGGACACTTACCGCCATCTATGAGCGACCGCGGCTAACCGCGTAACTGGCTGCCTCCGTCACTCATAGATGGCGGCAGTCTCTCCACTCTGGCTTGCCGACTTGCGGCGAGTCATTACTTTCCATTTTACAGCTCCGCTGGTCTCCTTCTTCACCTAGAGCGGAGAGGCTGAACGTTTTTAGGGCGAAGCTCCTTATGGCCTTGTCACACTGCGGAAACAGTCGGAGAACTTTGTCCTTCAACACGAGGAAAACATGTTTTCGGGGACCCTGTCACATTGCGGAAACAGCAACAGTCCGGAAACATGTTGCTGTCGTCCGAAAACCATGTTTCCCAACTTGTTCTCCGACACTCGGGGAACATCCTGTCACACCGGGAAAGCGTGTCGGAAGAACACAAATTGCCTCCTCTCCTGCGCGCTGCCTCTCTCTCTCTCTCTCGCCCTCGTCTGCCCGGCCGGCTCGGCTCGGCTATAGACCTTTTCTGCTTATTCTCGCCCCCGACCGCCAAGTAGGCATATCCGGTATGGGCGACGAAAAAATATCAAAACGTTTCAACCTGCAACTAGTAAAAAAATAGAGGGAGGCAAAACGAAAATGTGTGACGGTTACGTTTATCTCCTACATGCCTTTTATTGGCGTGGCGACGGCAAAACAATGTTTTCGCCCATACTGGAAGTGACGACAATTCAAGATGGCGGCGCCCTTGCGAAAAAGGTCTATACTTCGTTTCAGCTTCGGTCCAGACGCAGCCAAAGCTACAAGCGCGAGCTCCGGGCTTTCAGCATCCCTGCCAAGCACGCGCGCTCGTGCAGTGCAAGCACTGTTCTGGGCCACATGCTCGCGCTTGTAGCATCGGCTGCGTCTGGACCGAAGCTGAAACGAAGTATAGGCGGCTAGGCTCAGATCCGCTGGCTCCGCTCGCCCCTCGAATCGTTGCCATTTTGGATCGCCGTCTCATCGCCGTCGCTCTACCGTAGTCGATTCATCAGCCGCGCGAACCATCTCGTGTTCTCTGGATTTGGCGGTTGCGTTCTGCTACAGGGCTAGACCCTTGCAGGATGGCATACGCGCCGGCCACAGCAGCAGCTTCTGCTTTGGTGCTTCTTTGTGCCATCGATTCAGATGATTCTGACGATCAGCTGCCGCCGCGCAAGAAGCCGCGTTCAAAATGGACCAGCGAGTGGCTCGCAAGAGTGCATCAACAAGGTGCCTATGAGAATTTGATGCGGGAGCTGGCTCTGGAAGATTCCGAGGCCTACCGGCGTTGGATTCGGATGGACACCGGCTCCTTTGAGGATCTCCTAGCAAGGGTGAAATCGCGCATCGAAAAACCATCGTGATCATTTCGACTCCTCAGTCGAAGTGAACGGCACAGTTGAAGGGTTCGACGGCATCTCGAGCGAAACACTGAACTGATCGAATAAACTCGACCGCTCCGACAAACCACACAGTGCAAGAAGGGATGTGCTAATTGCAATAGTGATGGGGCTGCTTAGAAATGGGGAGTTGTCAATTATTGAAGTATTCTCGTGCGACTATCTGTACTGAAAAATATAGATGTTGCCGTGTTGCTGGAAAAAAATTCGCTCAGCCACCGAAATGGGCAACACGTGTCGTCCGACACAAGTTGCCGAGGTTTCCGTTGCCAAAAGCTGTCACACCGAGACAACATTGTCGCTGTCGTCCATGTTGTGTTGCTGTTTCCTCAATGTGACAGGGTTGTCGGGCAACAGAGCCGACAGCCGACATGTTTCCCGACTGTTGAGAAACATGTTTTGTTGATGTTTCCGCCGTGTTTCCTCAATGTGACAGGGCCTTTAGGGGCCAGCCATGTCCGTATGTCGGGCGTCCGGTGCTCGTGCTCCTGCTCGTGAGCTCAAGTGCTCACGTGCTCCTGTAGGGCAAAAAATGAAAAAAAAGATGAATAAAAAAAAGATGAAAAAATGATGCAAAATATGCTTGCGCAGTCGACAGGATTCAAACCTGTGCATGGAGACCCCAATGGATTTCTAGTCCATCACCTTAACCACTCGGCCACGACCGCGGGACGAGTAGGTGGCTCTGAGATGTGGTAGTAACTCAAGAGCTGGGGATATCATGGATGAAACGTTGCATGTAGCCACTCAACGTCTATACAGGAGAGGGCGCTGCGGTCAAATGCGTATATAATCGCGTTAAACTTTGTATGCATTAGCTCAATGTTTATAGACGAGAGGGCGCTGCGCTCAAATTCTCGAATTCGTATATAATTACGTTCCATACCACACATTGTCTTTCTGACATGGATGAAAACGAACGAAAGGCTTGGCATGCTGCGGCTCAGCGTCTACGCAGACAAGCACCACCAGAGCTTCGCCCCAATCAACATCATTCCCCACGTGGAGATGCGGTCAATTTTTTTCTAACTTTGGGCACGAATATTGTTTTGGTTTTTTTTTTTACTAAACAAGTGGGATGTCTGAAAATATTAAAGCGAGCTCAAACACAAGAAAATTCAAAATTTCCAAAATAAACTTAATATTTCGACCCGCTTCTCCGCTAAAGCTGAGATCGCAGTCAGTGCCAGAAGCACGAGCGCTCGAGGTGGCTGCTTTGAATCCCCCTTCGGCATATCGATCGCTCACGCTAAAAATATGTCTCCCAGCCACGGTGGAAGATATACTCTTTAGGTGAGGACACGGCGGGGCCGAACGCGCGGCGCGAGGAATCAGATAGTGTTCGTTCGACGGGCATCCGAAAGGCTGCATTTTTCCGCGGCCACCGTGCCCGCGGCTGACAGTGTCGCCGGCGGCCAAACGGCGAAACTGTACGAGAGCGGAAAAAGTGGTCTTTCTGCACGAGTGACAACCTCGCTGGATCTCTGCGCGTGTGGAGCATGAGGCGGCACGAGCCGTCTTTGCCGTGCCCACGGGTCGACGAGTCCTCTGCCGGTGCCGAACTTTATCTGCACCGCGCGAGGAGCGCGCTGTCCTCACCTGAAGAGTATTATCTTACACCGTGCTCCCAGCCATGAGCGCGGGCAAGCTCGCGCTTGTCAGCTTCGGCTACGTTGAACATAAAATTCGCGACTACAGCAAAACGAACGGCACCTATACGTTTCCGTTTCACCTTATGGTGCACCGCAGGAAAGGCTACAAGCGCGAGGCCCCTTGCTCTGGGGCACATCTCGGCGGCACAAGCTCTCGTGACTTAAGAGCGGCTGCCAACGCTATGAGCTCGCGCTTCTAGCCTTCGCTGCTGCAGCAACATAAGGTGAAACAAAAGATATAGCGAAAAACACTGAACTGGCCTGGAACAGGTCGTTTTGCGATTTCTGCTCGTCTCTTCTGGCTTCCGTGATTACATGTGGTCGGTGGTTTGCACGATAGAACAGATGTCCCGGTGATCCTGTCGTAACTGTAGTATAGGCTTGTTTCCAGGTTGCTCTGCACGCGACCTACGCCACCGCTATAGCCAGACATTCCGCGTTTATCAACGTTCGTGAACACAGAGGAAGGACAGTAGGCAGTCCTTTCATCGCTTCCTCAAAGAAAGTAAAGCCTCTGGAAGTTCGCTTACGCCAACACATCGCCGCAGGTTCTGAAACGTGGTAGATAAAAAGTGGGGGAATCAATTTTGAGTCTAATACTTCCTTGCTGATGCCCCAGCGTTGTGCGTAGAGCTGGCACGTGGCGCGGTACGACCTGCATTAGACCGCCATATTTTCCCGATACTGGCGTGCCCTATTAGCGGCGAGATGTTCCGGTAGCGCCCTCGTTCGGTTACCTTCGTGACGTCATTACCTTGTGGACAACAAGTTTGATGGTGCTTTGTAATGGGCATGGTGAAGCCTGAAATCACAGCGCTCTCAAAGCAACGCTGCGAACACCGTCAAAGTTGAAGTTCTTCCATCTCTCTATTTCCACCGATGAGACATCCTTTGGCTGACGTCATAGTCAGCATTCGGCCATTGTGGGCTGACCGCAGCGACGCTTTCGATTTCTCGCGTCGCCAGCAGGGACACTGGAGTCACGAACAGAGGACGCGCACTGCGCGAAAATTATATATTGAATTGGACGAATAACACTTGTGAGCGGAGATTTTTAACATGCTTCACCGAACTTTCAGTCTGTCGACGACTACATATTGGGGGCGCGTCATCGTCACGGAAACTGCGATGACTTTGTTTATGGTGCAGAGGCTGCTATCCGTTGCTTTGTCAGCGGCGCAGCCAACAGCCCCTTCCAGATGCACACTCACCGTCAACGCCTCTTTCTCCCTAGACCCGAGCACCTTCTGCATGGTAGATACGCCCGACGCCCCTGCTTACATCCCGCCAAAGCTGAACGACGACAATCCTTCGCCTGGCAACATGGAACGATTTGCGATGCATGTCTTCAAAAGCACTCAACGCAGCTTTACGTCGGGGGTGGCATCATCACGTAAACTACGATGACTTCTTTTTGGTGCAGGGTAGTTACTTTAAAATACCGCATGTTCTCACAATGATGACCCTTGGCTGCTTGCGATGTCGTGCCACCAATGACCTGTTTGATTTGTGTAAAAAAAGCGCGTAGTCTCTAGCTCGAACTATAGTTACGTGGCGTTTCTAATGCAGCTCTCGTTGTATCGGGTATTGTAGGAACTGAACCCTGGCCCCACATAAACCGCTAAACTGGAGTCGATTCTAGCAGCTGTGCAGCCAATAGAGGCTGGACAGTCCGCAATGCTAGCTTCGATCATATCTGCTTCAAAACGATCAAAAAACGAGCGACGCACTGGTCAATGAATTATTAGGGAGTTTCTTTAGAATAACGTACGCAACTTGAGCGCACGCTAGATATTCAGCGCGCCTGGATTAGCGCACGCGACGCGAGAGTTTTAGAATAGCGTTTCTCCGATCGCGACGCAAAAAAGACCGATCATCTTGCGTTTGCGACGCCACCAAGGTCCAGCGTCAGCAATTTTTATTTCACACACAAAACGCTGGCCCTAGAAAAAACAAGTTTTTTTGTGGTTCAGAGTATTATTTTAGATTTGCTTAAACATGGTGAATGCGACGCAAGTGGCTGACCGGTCGTGTCCGCTTCCGTCGCCTCGGCAAGAGATGTATCGTCTACTGCACCTTCGCAGCACATCGTGCCTTTCGCCAAGATATGGCCTCCTGCGCGTCGCAAGCTCCCGTTGCCTGTGATCGTTGTTAAACCGAGTACAATGTCAGTCCCGCATTGGAAACCGCAGTCGCGAGGATGCCGCCGCCGACGTCGCACTCACGACGCCGCCCAAGCAGCCGCCGACATAATCCTGGAAGCCGCCATTTTTTTTAACTCTGCTCGTTCTGGCTTTTAGCGAACTTCTCTCATCATGCGAATCCTCCTTGAGAAGCGCAAAGCACTCCCTTGCGTACGCACGGCCATTTCTGAGAAATATCGCATCGCAGCGCAAAACCTGGTTGGCGTTCGGAGCATGCGTACAGCGGCGACGACGCTATTTCTGCGTACGCAGCGCTTTAGCGTGCTTAATTCTAAAGCTCCTCACTAGATAGGGTCGCTGCGGTCGAGCGCAATTTCTTGCAGCGGTCAAGCTACAAGCAACTCCCAGAACCCACCAATTGACAACAATAACACACTAAACTCTGAACTCTTGGAAATTAGGAGCAAGGTGTGACGACGTGCAGAGAACAGGCTTCGGGCGGTCAAATCTCTTTTGTTTCTTTGTGCATCCCAGATTTGCATTCTGGCATCTTGGCTATCTCAATCAGAAGAGGGAGATACTCGAGACCCTTGTAGGGAGAGGCTGGGATCTAACGCTAGACGCCAGCAATCTTGAACGATCTCATCGTTTAGGATCGTTCTTGTCCTGAGAAAAAACAGAGCGATTATTCTATATTTTTGAATGTTCAAAGATAAAACTGGCAGTCTTGCGTTTGGGATCTCGAAACTTGAAATGCGTTCAATTTTGCTGTCCGAGAAGTCCTTTTCAACCTCTGTTCAGATTAGCACGGGAGCGAGCTGTTTTAATTTCAGCAAACACCACAGAACGTCCCATTCAAGATCTCGCTTCTGATAAGGCTCCGCATGTTTAACAAATGCTTTTGTATATGACACTGCATCAGCCCGTGTAAAATAATTTTTTGCTCTTAACCATGTGCTCTGTAATAAACCCATCTCGTAATGCTCCCTAGTTCATTAACACGTTGCATGGTAACAAAAAGTTCGTCTTATAACGTTTTTTCAGTAATATTTGCAGCCCTCACGCAAAAAAGAGAGGAACTGTACATTGTTTTATAAGATAGTAGTTCTGATATTGTCGTGCTGACCGAGCATCATTGTGGTTGAAGCCACATGTTCACGATGATCGAGCTATTTCCCGATCATCTCAATTCCTGTATCTACCGAAGTGGACAGGCCACTCCAACGCGGTGGTGGTGTTCTGATCGAGACAGGGCTGGCGAGATCACTTCGTTCTGCATTCAATTGCAATGCAGTTTGCACTATTAGCTCGTGTCTTCTTTTGTTCCGCTATAATAAAAACTGTACCCAGCTGTCCTCTACAGACCCCCGAATAGTGACTCCACTCCACAAGTGTATTGCATAAAGTCCTTGTGGAGATAACTGGAAAGTTTTCAAAAAACGAACCTCCTGTTATTCGGAGTTTTGAACCTTCCAGTGTGCGCTTTTCGGTCAAGTCTAACAGCCGACAGCCGATGCACCAAGTGATCATCGCGCGTTCTGGAATCCATAGTTCGTTTTAACGGGTTGGACCTCATAACTCAGGTCGTTGCGTGCCCAACCTGTGGGGATGGGGCATCTTTGACCTTGCATCGCGTCCTCTCCTGATCTATTTCTGATGCGTGTTACCTCACAGGCAATAGGATTCTAGTGACCATAAACTTCTTTTTTGCACACTCCGCTGTCAACCTTCCCCATTTTAAGGTTAAGATGCCGTTAAAAGGTGATATTGACTCAGCATTAGAGCAGATTTTGTGTCAATAAGCAGAAATCTGGACTCACTTTTTGCAGTCATATCAAATCCACTTTAATCTAAGGAGTGTGAATGACAACTGTATTTTGTATAAAAATGAATTGAATGACCTTATTCAGGCATCTGTACCTACTCTGCGGATCCGAAGTGATGGTTGCCAGCCCCAGGTATAACAAAAAGACTTAAGTACTCATGGCAATCGAGAAAGCGCCTTCTTTGCAAAGCAAGAATGACCAGCTGCTCAAGTATTTGGGAGAAGTATTTAAGCTTGCCTTTAAGAATTATAGACCATCTAATAAAAGCGTCAAAAAGAAAATATTTTAATCAGACCTTTCAATTATCCTTCAGAACAACCCCAAAAAGTTTTAGAATATAATCATGTAAAAAACAAAACAATAATATTATCCAACTTAGAGATCAGGGTAGCAACCCAGTTGTGGAGAGAATGTGCTCCTAGGATAGGAATACCTTTTTCGCATCCATCTTTACGGACGAGTGTCCTTTAATTGTGCCTGAGCTACCTGCTGTTCCACTACGATCCTATGGCCGCTGTCATTTCATCAGCCGGCATTGCCACTCTTACCGATGGGTCTCAAGCTCTCATCATCCTCAGGGTCAGATATCATATCATCGAAGATTCTGAAAAGTACTAAGATTGTATCTAGTGATATTTTGCAACTGATATTGAATCAATCACTATCCGAAGGTTCCAACCCATCCGATTGGAAAGTAGGTAGGATTTTTCCGGTCCACAAAGAGGATAATCGCTCCTTGCCTTTCTAACTATCGTCCCATTTCACTAATTTCCGTTCCATTTAAACTTTGAACATATCATTCATTCTCACATAATGTCACATTTAGATTGCAATGACTTCTTCTACCACAACCAACATGGTTTTCGCAACAGTTACTCTTGTGAGACGCAACTCTTTGAATTTGCGCATGACCTTCATTGCAGCCTTCAATCTCGCAACGAAACAGACAATATTTTTAGACTTTTCCAAGGCATTAGATCGTGTCCCACATATTCGTTTAATCTCTAAACTTTCTGGCCTTCACCTAGACCCCCAAGTCTCAACGTGGATACGTAATTTTCTTGGCTCACGAATGCAGTACACAGTCTTAAATGGGTACGAATATGACTTAATTAATGACAGGTCTGGCGTGCCCCAGGGCACAGTCTTTGAGCCTCCTCTTTTCTAATATTTATTAATGACCTTCCAAATTCTATTTCTCCTCACATACGTTTTTTTCTTTTTTTTGCAAACGACAGTGTTCTATATCGCGAGATGACTTCACCTAATGACCGCAAACTCATCCAAAAGGTTCTAGAGAATGTCTCTCAATGGTGTAACAATTGGTTGATGCCACTAAATAAATCTAAATGCAAATTGATCTACTTTTCTCGTAAAAGAGTCCCTTCCTCCTTCCGGTATATGCTGGGCAACGAGATCATCGAAGAAGTCGATAGGTATAAATATATCGGTGTCGTACAAACTTCCGAAATAACGCGGATTAATCATATTAACACAATTTCTTCGGCCACAGCAAAAACCCTGGCTACATCCGGCGTTGCCTGAATGCTTCTCCTCCAAAGCTTAGGAAGCTTGCATTCGAAACCTTCATTCAACCAAAATTGGAAGATGCTTCTACAGTATGGAATCCCCACCAAAATTACTTGATCACTCAACTTGAAGCAATTCAAAACCGAGCAACCCGCTGCATGTTATCAAACAATGACTATAAAAGCGGTGCCTCTGCTATGAAAACGAGCCTAAATTTATCAACTCTGGAGGTACGCCGCAAGGTCGCACGTCGTTGCTTACTCCATAAACTCTACCACTATCATCCTACTGTTCGAAGCTCATTCCTTCGCACTCCCGCACGGTCGTCTTGTGCCGCAATAACTCCTACAATTCTCAACGTATATCGGGTTCCAGTAATGCCTTTAACAAATCATTTCTCCCACTCACAATTGTGGACTGGAACAATGTTCCAGAATCGCTCATTACAATAACTTACCCTGTAGTCTTCAAAAGCTCCATCACGCTGTATTTTTCCATACCAAATTAGGTTTTTCTAGCTACGTTGCATGAGTGTGTGCTGTTATGTATTTTTATGTTGTTGTTGTTTTTCCATTTCTTGCATAATTTTTTGCGTTGCCCCTCCTTCTGTAATGCCCTCGAAAGAGCACGCTTAGGGAATAAAAAATGAATGAATGAATAGCCCAAACGACTTTAGGTTATCAAAACGTGGTAAATGGCCCCCTTGTAGCAATATTAAAATCTACTGAGGGCCGAATTGAGTGAAGAGAAAGAGAAAATTAAACAAAGGAAGGTTCTTAAGAAGATGGCAGTCGTAAAGAAGGAGCTGGCTATCTTTTATGTTTTGGTAAATTGACCGAATACTTCCGAAGTGTGCCGGCGGCGCTGCAGTCGAACAACATAATGCCGTTCAGAGAGCCCTATTTGTTGTTGTCGATGGAAAACGAACTAAAAATAGCGGCCCCGTGGTCGGCTCACAGCAACACTATTTGGCGTACTCATCTGAATGGCAGCAGACGGATTGCAAACAGTGGGTCATACGTAGTTTCTAATCAATGTCAGTTTACCTGACGATTGCAGGTACATAAGACGGCCGGCATCACAGTAGGTGCTAACTTCTTTTTCACTAGAGATGAAAAATAAAACACAGATCCCTACATCGTCTGGAGAAAACAGATACGATCATATCATTCTTAGGTCTACTCAATCCTCCAGCGAGCGAAGGTCATGATAAACTAGGGAACAAAAAAAGCTTATGAAAATTTTATCAATCAAAATTGAGCTGTGTGTATATTTACAGAACCTACAACTTGGTCTGCCTCAGCGTGCGACGAGTCTCCCAGCTGTAGAGGAGAAGGTTAGCCGGTTCAGTACAATCGCTAGCCTGGGGTCTTTCCCGTGCATCAGCGCAGTAGTAATACACGACCGAACGCCGGTACGACGCTCATCCAGATCGAAACGGGCAGGGGTGGGGATCGAACTTTTTTTAATAACTGAACCTAGTGAATGTCATCCCGTCGTAATTTCTAAACGGTCGAATTCACAAGCACTTCGTAGATCCATATTCCGGCACTATGAACAAAATAAAATATAGGACGGTGTATGGCCGTCGCTGACGCTTCCACTGCGTTAAACGCGATTGAATCCCAAATCCCCTTCACAAAATTCACTCTCTGTGTTTCCTATTCTGATATCCCACGAGAGCGACAAACAGAAACAACCGACACCGATAAGCCTCGTGCACGGGCAGCATGCATGCGAGGTTACGCTATGTGCAGCGTAGCTGCCAGAGTAGCGCCACGCTTTTCCTTGTGCCGCCTCTCACCGTGATTGGTCACACGCGGTACCATAGCAACGAGCTGAGCTGGCTCGGTTTCCTTAGCAACCTTGTGACTAATCGTCACGAGACCTCGCAAGAGCCGTGATGTCACCGATAAGATGGCAGCGCACAGAGCTGGTGGATACGAGTTTGTTCGGTGCGCGGTAGTCGTAATGTGCCGCTGCTTGCCGACGATTTCAGACTTCTTCATGCTCTCTGACACAGGTATAACGTGAAGATATGAAAGATGAGACTTTATACCTTTTCTGTGCAAGATCGCTCTGGATATTAGCACCTGTGCGACAACATCAGTCATATCGCCATAGTGGTGTTCGGATTCCTGGATGTGTTCAAGGATCAAAAAGACTTTTTGCGTGCAATTTTCGCATACTCCTAGCCTTGTTTGAACGTTGGAATGTCTGAGAATTGATGCGAATTGTATGCGTCGCATGTTGGACCTTGGGGAAGTTGTTTCAGCCCCAGGTAACCACGTAATAACAAAAACTTCTAGCGAGGAAGCTCCTCCGATCTTTACGTTTTGTACTAATCAACGATTTTACGACATAGCTTTTAGGATATCATTTTCGCAGTTTCTAGCTTTCTTTGAATGTTGGAATTTCTGAGAATCGAAATGAAAGTTATACGTCGTGTGTAGGGTCTAGGGGAAGTTGTTTCAGCCCTGGGTCACCGAATAATCATGGCAACTTTAAAGCGCCAGCGATCTTCGACCTTTTGTACTAATCGACGATTTTACGAATTGACAGCTCTAAAGACTTTGATAAACGTGCTTTCGTTGCAATAGCTTGCATTTGTTCGCAGTGTTTTTTGGTTTTTTTTTCAAGTGACAAGCTGGCATTTGCTCCAATGACGTATATAAAATGACCGGCTCAATAACAATGCATCAACACATACTATTAAACTTATATGCTCAGAGGTGTGTTCGTCTTTGTAACTAACAAGTTACAGACAATTATTTTTTACGAGTGTAATATTTATTTTCTGTAGCTGGGCCCGTTTTGTGCTCGTTAATGTCAGTGTGCTATGATGTTATCACCATGTGTGTATGGTTCTAAATATCCTCTTTGCAATGCCTACAAAAGCCAAAATGAGGTCAGCCGACCTCAGCTCACGCATTTGATGCAAAAACTGCGTCACTCGGACGTGTGCGCTCGTCAACAATCGATTCGTCGACGAATATTTGAATTCGCGTTCGTGGCCAATGAGTGCACATGGGTGCACTTGCGAATGCCAAGCTCTACGGTGTGCTTCAAAAGCACGGTGGAAGCTTCGGGTCATCGCACCGGTGCCCTAGCATGTCACGACCGCGTGATTTCACTGTTCTCTATAGAGTTGAGGATTAAAGCTAAGGAAGAAGTTAAAAAATCATTTCATGGCCCCTTTAACATGGGTATGCGTGCTACACCAGATAAAATATTGTCTTTTTGCATGCCGGTAAACTTCCGGACGACCACTTGGCCTGTCGGCAAGAACACCTCATGTCCGGCGTCCGTCTCTTTTGATGGCGTTAACAATCCTCTGCAGACCCCAGTGCTGTCCTTCATGGTTTAACCTCGTCGACTGTTCATCGTCCAAAACGAGGGTGATACCGTCGTCGACGTCGCTCCTCGCCAGTCGGTGAGATAATCTAATCTTTAATGAATGAATGATTGGGTCTTGAAGAAGTATGGTGCTAAGCATACACTCTCTTACTATGGTGCAGTCGAGCAGCAGTCATGTCCCAAGGCAATCGTCATGTCGTGGCCGGCGTAATCGGATTTTGCTCTATAGGAGCGAAGTCCGAAAGTACATGGACGGTACGTTCGTCCCACGAAGCGGCCGCCATCCCGGCAGCGCGGAAAACCACTCGCTTTGTCCGTGCACTTACGATACTTAGCAGCTCTCGTCGCCCGACAGTCCCCGGGCGGCAAATCGTCTCACTTCACAGAAGAAACAGGCCCCGCTCCTCCTGGGGCCCGTGACGTACCACCATGCAAAGCGTCTTTTATGTCTTTTACTACTTTTCAATTAACAAATGGAGATATCAACTAGATAAAGGTTGCCGCACGGCGTCGCTAGCAGTACGGTTACCATGGCAACCTCCCAGGCCCAAAATGGAGATCACTATAGGCGCTTCTGACGTCGTGCATCTAGATAACTTTGCGTCGTGTCGCTACTCTGGCAGCTACGCTGCCATATAGAGTGGCTCTATTCCAGCCCTTCGGTGCTCGTAAAATAAGCAGTGATTGAAAGCCCGCAAAAGCAACATTCGCGTGCATCCTGCACGCCCGCGACATTTATCGGTGCCGGCTGTTTTTGTTTGTCGTTCTAGTGGGACTCGGGCATTACAAATCTCGCAACCATTGCTGTGACAAGGCGCAAGATACGTGCTATGAGCATTGCTCCGCCGCCATTCACCTTTAAAGGCTGAACTCCATGGGACGAATATGCTGCGAATAACCGACGAATTTTGCCCGGCGGTTTTTGCTCTGCGCGTGGAATCAACACAGTGGCTGCTACGTCGCGCGCAAAGCGAGCGTGCCGTCGGGCGGCGTTCGCCAGTTGTTCGTCACATAATTCGTTCCATGGAGTTCAGCCTTAAGTGCCGCACCTACCAGTTCTGCGCCGTCAAGTGCTTCCAAGAGTCACACGAGGCATGGGCATCCTGTGCATGGGCGCATATGACGCTGCTTGGAAGAAAAATACAGACACAACGAGGATTGAACATAGTTACAGTTGCGCACAAAAGGACAGGGACAGAGACGAGGAACACCTAGACGACAGACAAGCGCACACTCACAACTCATGTATTGACGAAATATGAAAAGAAGTAGGTACAGAACGCAGAATGAGCTCGAGCGTTGGTCACATAGGCCCGAGGGTCCACAGGCTCGAGGGCCCGCAAGCTCGAACGGTCTTTCATCAATACATACATGAGCTGTGAGTATGCGCTTGTCTGTCGTCTACGTGTTCCTCTTCTTGTCTCTGTCCTTCTGTGCGCAACTGTAACTATGTTCAATCTATACCAACTCGCCTGACTGTCTACATTACCACACAACAAGGGGCTTTATTCAATCCAAGTTCCGAGCCACCCCCTCCGGTTGAAAAACGTGAGCACACACAGAGAACAATGCTTGACCCATGTAGGTTTTCGCGTATCACGGTACGAAACGGTCCCTGCGTGTTCTGCACCGTTAGCTATGCACTTTGAATGGAATTCGCGCTCATATTTCACTACGTGCTCCAGCTCCGGGATGCTGACCAGTGTTGAAAGCGTTACAGAAATTAAGTAACGAAATAAGTCACTCGTTATTTGCGAAATAAGAGAACGCGTTACCAACCTACGTTACCTCGAAATAAAGGAAACACGGTACCGACACCGTTACCGATACAAAGTAACGCAGGTTACTATTGCGTTACCTTTAATTTATATATATACGGTAACAGCGTTTTTTTTTATTTAAAAACAAAGGGCATGGTATTTTTTTTCATTTGGGACTTTTTGAGTTGCCAAAATACACGGGAAATTTCAAACGCATGTGGAAAGAGTGCAGAAAGTAATAGCTTCACGCATAAAAAAATTAAAAAACAAGACAGTGCGGTGCAGCGTGAGTGACCAATACGAATTGCTAATGAATTAATCGAGCAGCGTGAAAGGCGCGAGTCACTACGCCTTTTTTCTTAATGATTGGTTTAGCGATGATAGAATAAGTACGAAAGCATGACGAACACCAATGATGGCTCCCCTTTGATGCTATTTCATTGGTACCAGCAGCTCGTAGCGTCGGATGCGTCAGCAATAAAAGTAAAACAAAGTATAAAAACACGAAAAAAAAGTAAGTACTTTTTCCAGGTCTTGGGAGGATGTAATGAGTAACGTAACTACGTCCTTTGTTACTTGATATAAGTAACGTAAGTACGTTACCTGTTCCCCTATTGAAACTGTAACGAATACCTTGCTATCTTACAAAAAAGTAACGGGTTATCGGTGCAGCCGTCACTTGTAATGCGTTACCGGCAAAAATGGCGCCAACACCCTCGACAACAAATCCCCCCCCCTCCCTTCCACTGAAATTGGTTTAGCCCGTTCAGCCGATGATGGCACACGCACAGAAAGTGAACGAACTGCATGACCTCGCGCTCTTGGTGCTGCTTCGCAGGCTTCATTAGCCCGTAGCGTTGACTGTGAAGGTAATTTGGCCTCCACGCAGCGAACAAATCCGCAGGCTCATCTCGACCAACTGGAGATCTTTTGACGTGCAACCGAAATCTCGGATTGGCCTCCGTGACATTGCGGGGAACCTCGGTCGGTATGAGGAGCACAAGTTAGTCTGCCCTTGCACAGGAGTTGCGATGATGTTAGACCGCCGAGCTCTTAGTGGCTGATGTAAAAAAATAGTGGGTATACCTGAAGGCATCTAGCATTGAGGTCTACCCACTATCCTTTCAATCAAAGCCAATCAGAGCTCGGCGTCGTTCTGACGTCACCGCAACTCTTGCGAAAGAAGCAGACGACTTGCTCTCCGCATTAGAACCCACCTAATAAGGATTCAAATGCCAGCGCGTTGGCTCAGAGCCACTGAGACGTCTTAATGTGTTGTGCTATGTTTTAATATCATTGCGACTTAAAAGACACCGAGGTTGCTGTAAAACAAAATATAGTCGAACAGTTCCTGCAAGTCAAAGCCTGAGTGTGAAACCGATTTCTGCGATGGATTGAAACATCCAACTATTTTGGCATAAAAGTTGCAGAATCGGAACATGCGGAATCGCTTTCGCCTCGCCCATTTCATTTGGATCGCGCCAGGCCAGCCGCTGGTTAAACCGTGGGTCATACATTCCATAGCCTTCTCTATTAGCGGCGAGATGTTTCGGTGGCGCCCTCGTGCTTGGTTACCTTTCGTGACGTCATTACCTTGCGAACAACAAGTCTTGATGGTGTTTGTAATGGGCATGGTGGAGGCCTGAAATCATAGCGCTCTCAAATCAACACCTGCAAACACCGTCAAAATTAAAGTGCTTCCATTCCTCTTATTTCCGTCGATGAAAGCATCCTCTGCTGACGTCATAGTCAGCTTTCGGCCAATTGTGGTGGGCCGACCACAGCGACGCTTTCGATCGCTCACATCGCCAATACTGAGTATATACAATATTGAGTATAGAGGAGGCGATGGACATGCATACCGACGCACGCTGGAACGCGCGCAAAAGCAGGTATGGTGCACCCGCAGCCTCGCGCTTATCTAACATCGCTCACTACGGGCATTCAGGCATCTGACACCAAAACGTCTGGCGCGGTTTGTTCCTCTCACGTGGCGTTCCAAGCGACAAATGACGGCAAATGCGTATCAGGCTACAGTTTGAACACGTGTCGCCGAATGTATTTGATGATAAGAAACTGAAACTTGCCGTAACTGAAGGAGAAAAGCTTAAGGTTTTAAACTAAACTTCTGGTGTAATATGTCGATATGGATATTCTGGAAAATCTAATATTAAAGGATGCCTTGTAATTTAGTGTCTCGTAATTTTTACCTGTTAACGTGATTCATTTTTACAGCACGATGAAATAATATTGTTTGAATTATTTCAATATAAATTCTCTATGCAGTTCCCTGATTCCTTTTTTTTATTATGTATATCCAACCGAACGTTCACTTAAATTATCGTGAATTTTTGGGACGTTTTAACTCGAGAAATAAATAAATAAATATATATTTATATATTAAAGACTGCTGTCTTTTGAAATTTGAATAATAAACTAACTAAAATAATCTTAATATTCGGATATTAAGGTATAGTTGAAAAAAGTTATTTATTTGACATTAACTTTCTGGTTGTACAATACAGTGGAAGAAAGTTATAAACTCCGAAAAAGATCCAAAACGGCAGTACCGGTGGGGTTGCTCATTAAACCAGCAGAAACCGATGGAGGTCGCGTGGATCCCAGGGACAGGGGTTAGGAACCAAGGCTCCAAGCCCTGGCCGTATTCACCCGCACATTTAGAGGACGCAACCTATCATAATCTTCTGTATTTGAAATAGACGGCAAAAAAGCAGCCAAAAATATCTGTTTGCAACCCTGTGTCTTCCTTCCTATTGTATTCACAAGGACGTGCTAGGGGTATAGACACACGGCGTGCGTAGTGGTTAATGTTTGGTACGGCATATTTTGTGTGGCACTCTGGTTGTCTAGAGGTGCGCTGCCATCATATGCATGACAAATAAATCGAGTGTAGTCACCGAATGAGAAATCTGCCGTCGTCTACAAGTTGCTCTTGCTTGAGGTTGCCGCGGAGCCAATGGAAGCGTCAAACAAAAAAGCCCTGTAGCGAGAAGAAACTGTGGCTCCATGCACATTACCCGGCATTCCGTGACGCACAGCTGGTAGTGTGAGAGAGATATCGGCGTAAATTTACAGGAATATTCCACCCTTGGCATTTACAAAGACGTGCTATGGGTATAGACACACATAATTACAGAACCTTTCACCTCATTTTGTCTGACACTATATGCCTGCTTGCCGACACACATTCATGGACGCAAGATATGATCACAAGCAACCATACTTCAAACAAAATTAATGTTACTGCTTTTGTTGTTGTTGTTTTTCTATTTTCTGGAACAAGTATCAACATTTTAAAATGGAAGTATTTAAAAAGAAGGGTCAAACGGATGGCATATCAGTCGAGCACAGGCTCGTGCAGTCGGAGCTCACAGGCCCCAGCAGCACACACCTCACATTTATAAAATGGCATATCCACAGCTGACCGGCGTTACGCCATATTTCTTTTCAGACATTTGGAACGAGTATTGAGTACGTAATAAAAATGCACATACACCATCACGGTGTTCGCGTTGAAATACCTGCGGTACAGTAAGGCGCCTTCGTGACAGGGAGATCGTTCTAGGACGGGCCGACGATGTCGATAATCGTCCCGTTCCAGCATCCGATTATTCCGGTTATCCTGCTGAAAAGCCTGAGGACCCGCTCTACGTCGTACCTCTGTCTCGGGGTCTCGGGATAATGAATCCCGCCGTGCTGCGCTCTGAGACGACGCACGATAGCGAAGGATGAAACTCGGACATAGACGCTGACTGTCTTCAGTCTCGCGCTACATGCTCGTCGCCCGCCACCAAGCTCTAGAACTATTCTGTGGCATAGAAACAAAGTGCACACAGGAGTTGGAGCTCCACAGTCATGACCCTCCACAATCTTCGCTTGTGGAGTTTCACTGGATGCACATTTTACCGGCGTGGGGTCGCGATTCACTACTGCGGGGTGCACGTCAAAAACTTCAGGCAGTGTTTAAAGAGGGGGCCAGTTCGGAAACTCGACCTTCATTCGCCGGAGGACCGCGGGTCACTACGGTAGCTGGTGAAATAGAAGCGCTGCCGTCGCCATTGGATCGGTTCTCCCCACAAGGCGTGAAGCGCTGTACCAGATTTGATGCGAATCCTCCGCTACCATTCATGATGACGTGCGATTGATCACCATTTATAACGAGCGAGTAATGACGATTAATGTCGTTGAGCTAAAAATGCAAATCGCACACGCAGTTATTTTTTATATAAGCGTGAGCATTTTCCCAGGAATCGGGTTCTGCCATACCTTCTGGCGGACATCATCCTTCGGATCGGTAAAGAAGTGGCGATTCTCGTCACTTTTTGGCGTTTGTGAGGCGTACCCACTACGATAGGTGGAAGCGCAGCCCGTCAGCATGATTTCGCTTTGATTGGGGAACGACTTAAAGTTCCCGGCACCACAGGAAAGCGCTTAGGAGCCTACGACGAGTCACCGATAAGGCGAGCGAAAACACGAGGAAGAACGACAAGAACGAGACACCGCCGAGAGCAACGTTACTGGAACAAGCTTAATTTTCCAGCTCCCGATTCTCGCCTGCGGAAGAGGGTGGCCAAGATGACGGTCAGGAGAACTATCGGCGCTGCAGTCGGATCTTACTTCCCTGTCTTGCGCGTCTTCTGCTCTTCTTCCTTTTTCTTTTTCATTCTCTTTTACTTTCTTTTTGATTTCTTTTCTTGTTCCTTTTCTTTTTCTCTTTCAATTTCCTATTATTCCTTGGTTTTATTTTTTTTACTTCCATGTGTATAATTATAATAGCAAGAAAAGATGTAGATTGAGTGTAATGCACAACAGAGTTGAGAGCCAGCGCAGTGTGAGAATTCTTTCTTTGAGTGTTTGAAATTTATTTTTGTGCGCGTCTGTTTCCTTGCGCTGTGAAGTATTAGTATGAATCACCGACACGCCCAAGCTCAAGTATTGCTATTCAAATTTGGTGGGCTAGACAATCCGGAAGTAAGACTTGACTGCAGCGCTGCTAGTTCTCGTGACCGCCACTGAGCCCACGTCGCAGGCCGAAAGGTGAAACTGAGCTTGCTCCAGTAACGTTGGCTGAGAGTCGATCCCAGGCCGACCTCAGCGCCACCCCTCGTGCGCTCTACGAAATAGGCGCCACGCCGGAAAGCAAGTTTATATTTGTTTATTTTGGGGTGAAGAGAAAGGGCTCCCCTCTTTTTCTTCACTCTAATATAAACAAACAAACTGACCCACTCCATAGTAACACTGACTCCAGGCTAACGGCCATTGCTCTTGCAATCGCGCAAACTACAGCCGAAGTCATCATTACCGACTCGCAGCACCAGACTTGTACACGTTACTGATAAATAGTAAGGAATTTCATTTACAATTACTCAAGGCTAAATTGTAATTTATTACCATTACAATTACTCTCCCATAAAAGTAAATGACCGTTACCCCCAAAAGTAATCTGTTACTTTCGTGGCGTTACTTTCAACAATATGTGCCTCAATTAAGAAACAAAGGGAAGGAGGTTATTTAAGTTCTTATTGTTGCCATCCGTTCCATTTATTTACCTTGAGTATTCTGAGCATACAGCCGACTCTCGAAAGTGTCGTCAAACATTTTCCGTCATTTCTTACTCAATATGTCGACTGCTACTCTGAATACCATTTGAACTGAGGCACAGAATGAAAGTACCATGTTGTGCCTCACGAATGTTTTAAGCTCCGCATTCAGCTTTTTCAGCGAAGCAATGGAAGTACTATTTACCTCGAAGATAAAGCAAAGCTTCGTCTGTTGCAGCCGTTGCCTGATATTCCGAGGAGATTTAGCAGAGTTGGTAACAGTAAGGTGATAATTAAATAATAAATAAGGTTTGGCTCAATATTCTTCTTTCTTTGGTTCTGAACAGGTCGAGCCTCGATTGAGACGTTGGTGAATA